>JAQZBX010019586.1:0-33680 GCA_029593785.1 Cabassous unicinctus | reverse complement strand
TTTTTTTTTTTTTTTTTTTTAACTTTCATTTCTATGGTTTCTTCAAGAGTCTCACCGAACTTTTGACGGAATGGGTTTGAAATTACTCTTTAAATAATTTATGCAAAGGTGGGCCACTAATTTTAGGATTTGTTTTGTTTTTGTTTCTGTTTTTGTTTTAACCTCAGCCCTTTGGAAGGGAGCCTTCTGGGTACCGCTGATGGATCCTGCTTTGATGTGTTTTGAGCTTTGGTTACATTGATGAATTAAACATTTGAATGGCTTTAATCAAGTTTTAAATGTGTGAAAAAAATACCTCACCCCCCCCCCCATCCTTTTACAAAAGAATGGGAGCGAGCCCTTTGATTCAGTTATTTGTTTTAGGTTGTGCTCCAGGTTAGGCAGTTAATCAGCTTGCACTCTCATTCTTGGAAATACTGCTAAACTGGTTGCATTTTAGGGTGCTTTGTTTTTTAAAGAGGATTTGCTGGCAATGCAATAAATACTCTTAGGAAATGCTGCTACTGTGTTAGGCTGTATAAGGTATACCGTTCTCTGGATTTTTCTAAGTGCCAATTTATTTCTCATCAGAAATTCAGAGTATGTAAGCCCTTTGGCAGACAAGTGTTTGTTATGTGATTGGGAATGGGGTCTGACTCAGCCGGTACAGGTGGTGCATCCATTCCTAGCGATTTACATCATCTAATGAGTGACCTTTTGATTGAAGGGTCTTTTATTTTAGATTTTTTCAGGTAGACTCCTGAGATTTCATTGGCATCCAGCACAGGCACAGAATGTTGAAGGGGGAAAGTAAGATGCTAGTGAGATCTTTTTATTTTCTTTTATTTTTTATTATTTTTTGAGGTACCAGGGCTGGGGATTGAACCTGGGACCTTGTACATGGGAGGTTGGCACTCAACCACTGAGCCACACCAGCTCCCCTAAAGGGGGAAAGTAAACCTTAACCTTATTAGTCCTGCATTCGATCAACAGCAGTTTCCTGGTGACCTGCTCTATTCCAGGTGCTCGCTAGCTGCCATTAAGGTGGTTTTCATTTGTCCTCTTCAGTTTTGAACTGCTATGTTGATACACTTCCTAGGTCACTGTGAAAGACTTTGCTTACTATCTTACACTTGTCAAGATCATTTATTACCTTTCACCTAAGGAAATGTTCAAGTTACTGAAGCTTCAAAATTCTACTCTTTTAGGGTTTTTCGTGACATAGTATACATTTAGCTCCTACAAAATTTGGTTAAACATGCTCAAAAGAAACAGTCAGGAGTGAATCCTTTTGATGTTTCTATTCATTATCCTTCTGAAAAGTAGGTGGTGCTTAGAAGGTCATAGGATAAGGGTTGCTAAGCAGCTAAACAGAAGGATGCTAAAATTAACCGAAGCATTTTTTAAAACGAGTCCTTCCCTGTTTTACATTATTTACTAGTTGTAATTAATTTCTGAATCCTCTGTGTCCTTTGACCTAGGAAGGTAGGATGTTAAGTTTGTGTTGCTTTCTTTTTTGATTGTTATTTTTAAATAATCTCACTTTCTTTTGTAAGAGCCTTTAATTGAAGTTCATTGCTCTCTGACCAACCCTGTGGTGTCAGATAGCAGCTTGTCTTGGGCAGGCTTCTAACTAATGTTTTCAGGTTAAATCTTCCAAGGATATGTGTTTATAACATCATCTCAGTCCAGGTATTAATAACAGATTTTCTTGTTTGTTTTGGAAATTGTACATGATCCATAAAGTGGTCTCTTAGGGTTTACTCTTTTATTGAGCAGATTTGCATTCAACAGACAGAAAGGCAATATAGTACAAATAGAAAGGATGCCTTATAAGTCTGCCCTGGTAACATGACAATGGCTCTCTTCCCCCATCACTGAGATTATCATTCATTCCCTTAGATTAAATTCTGATAAGGCACCTCCTCCAGTTCACCCCACCTCCCTTCCTCAGTTTATTCGGCCCAGTTCATAGATAATGTGAACGTATGAATGACATACTTAAATAAATTGCTTTTAAAATGAAAAAAAAAAAAAATTATGAGGTTTAGAGTATCTTGGGAAGGATTGATCAAATGTTAGAAATGAAAAAGAATTGTGATTTGCATTATAATCCTGCTATAAGCATGTTTAAGGATCTTGAGATTTTTCAATGAGATAAAATGGTTGAAATCTAATTGAAGCCAAGGTTGGAAGCCATCATCCCTTGGTAAAGGCAAAGCCTATTCTATGTTAGAAGTTTCCCTGCCTCAAGGTTATTTGTGTGCATCTGACCTACTGAACAGGTAAAGTTGAGTAATATTTCTTTTTTTACATCCAAATGTTAATTAAGAAATTGGATGGGTTCTTTTTTCCCAGGGGGGGGTGGTGGTGGGGCGTTTTCTTTCTTTTTCTTTTAGCTTTCTTTCTGTTTTTAGACTTAGCAAGTGATTTTTGTGTGGAAGTAGCTGTGTGGCCCTCTTCAAAGAGCAGGGGTCAGATATGACTTTCCACCCCCTGGGGGGAGGGCTCCCCATAAATCACAGGTAAAAGGTGTAGGGCAGGAAGCACGGTGTGCTTTTCTGAAACGCCTCACTTATTGCTCATTCCCCCTGCTCCCCTAGAAGGCAGGACACAGCGAGGCAAAACTTCTGCTTACGTTTTCCTTACCACCGAGGTCGGCGAATAAGTGGGGGAGCGAGGGTGACGGTCTGCTTCCTTTCATGTTTGCACGGCGAAGGTGCCAAGTCTCTTCTCAGCTCCCCGGTCACGTTAGGAAACCATCTCGAGTCCCGTTCCCCGGGTGTTTTAGGCTGGTCGGAAGCTCGGCCGAGGACGGCTGGAGCGTGCACGCTGACATTCTCCAGGATGACGAGGGGGGAAGGGAGCTGCCCCTTCCAGCAGCTGGTGCCTCTCCTTGCCCCTGCGATGGTCCTGCAGCCTCCAGGTTAGCTGCCCATCCCGAAAGGTGGCCGGCAGTGAATAGGTGCTTCGGACAAAAGAAGCGGGAGAGGGCGGAGAATGTTTGCTCAGTGCGATTCAGACAAGTAAGAATTTGAAAGCCTGTGAAGTCCCGAGCCCGCTTCAGCTGGGATCAGGAGGGTGGGGGGTAGCCCTAGAGTGGAGGAAGCCCAGGGAAAACCCCCACAGGCTTTGTCAGACTGGAGACTGAAGAGAGACCCTCTCAGTGGGGGTAATTAGATAAAGCAGTTAAATGCCTCTATTTGTTTTCCTGCTAGCCTGCTTAGCATTTTATCAAAAAATCCCCCCTCCTTCAGGGACTGGAGGGGGAAGCACTGTTACAAAAATGTTTGCAGACTTTCAGGGGCTTAATGAATTTCAAAATGTCATTTTCCTTTAGGGTGTAACTTGGCAAACTTAAATCTTGTGTGGGCCTCCGAAAAAATTCTTATTTTATGCTCAGAGCATCAAGTGGTCCAAGAGTTGGGGTGGGTATATTAATTTAGCCCATTTTACAGCAGTGCTAGTGTCGTCCCCCCCCAGCAATTGGTACTGCTTGGAGCCCAGGACCAAAACTTCAAGCTCCAGCCTCATTCCTAACCTGCTTTTTAAAGTGTCACCTTGGCCTCAGAGGACTTAGCAATCGATGCACAGTGCCTGGCTTCTCTGAGTGTGTGAGTTTGTTTGCTTTCAGATGAGACCAGATACTTTTCAAAATAATTCTGAGGTTGAATTTGAAGATGTAGGGTCATTAAAAAAGAAACTTTAGGTTTTGGCATGAATGCGATTACATACACCTTTTCGGTAGATTTTCTACCTCAAGCAGCTGTTGTAAGGAAAAAAAAAATAAAAGCATTCCAGAAAGTAAAAATCTATATATGGGAGAAAGTGGTATATTTTGGGCTCAGGAAACTTTGTGGGTATCCACTCTGGATTTCCTTTCCAGCATTTTGCACAACTCCTATCACCTTAGGCAAAGTTTGCCCAGGAGTCTCTGTGCAAACCAGGGGAAGATGCAGCACTTTCTTTTTGCTTTGAGGCAAAGAGAACTGGCAGAATATGTAACGATGTTCACGTGCCTGTGGACGTGAAGGGAAAAGCAGGTCACCAGCCTTGGACGCGCCCTTTACAGTAGTGGCTCTCAGGTTGACCCCCAGGGGACATTTGAACGTGTCTGGAGACATTATTGATGCCAAGCTTAGGGGAGGGTACCACTGGCTTCTAGAAGGTAGAGGCCAGGGACGCTGCTCAACATCTTATGGTGCACAGAACAGTTCCCCCCACAACAAAGGATTATTCAGCCCCAAATGCCAAGAGACCTGAGGCTGAGAAGTCCTGCTGTAGAGGTACAGTAGCTGTGCCTGAGTCCTGTGTGCAGGCTCGCTGGATGTGTGCCTTCTGTTGCATGTGATATTTGGAGGTCTGGAATTTCATAAAGTAAGCTCTTACTACATGCCTGTAAGATACTAGGGTGGGCAGAGCCAAGGTTGGCAAGTTCAAGGTTTCACAGAAAATTTGGGCTCAGGAGAAATGTATTAAGTGGCATTAAATATATTTAAAAATCCCATACCGTTTATAAGTTGTAGAACTCATCTGCCTCTAAAACAAACCAGATTTGTTGGCACAGTGATACCGCTCCGTTTCCAAATCCCTTCTTCACTTATTTGGGAAACTTGTTAAGGGGCTGTCACCTGCCTGTTTACCTTCACGTTTTAAGTTATATGGAGTAATGGAGTATACCTTCTTTTTTTTTTAAGTGTTTGAACTAGCCCTTACTTGCTTGACAGTTAATGTTTCGCACTTACTTCGTTTTTCAAGTTTTTGCAGCGTTCTTACGTCATGATCTGCCCTTTTCCCAGGGCAGGTTTTCTGAGCCTTGGCCTTCTGTCTGTACATCTCCTGTTGTGAGAGAGGGAGGCAGTCAGGCATGCATGGAAGCGCCACTGGGGTTAGAAGGGGTAGAAAATAGTGATTATATTCTTGGGACTCCAGAACCTCAAACATGCAAAGGTGGTTGATTAAAAAAAAAAAAAAGTACATACACTTAAAACTGAATTTTCTCAGACCAGAAATGTCTGACGTAGAGATGGGGGTGATCTTTTAGCTCCTTGTCAGGAGGGAAAGAGGAAGCATTGCCGTAGGAGAAGAGGCAGGAAGAGAGGGAGATGGGCATTGGAGAAGGGAGGGCTGTGTGTGGAGTAAGGCCCCTCAAATAGCCTGGGGTCCCCTTGGCAGAGTGCATGGACTGGGTGGTGCCACTTAGGTAGAGAAGTGGGTAACTCTTGAAAACAGCTTTTGTGTGTATGGTAACATACATACAACACAGAATTTCCCATTTCAGCCACCTTCACGTGTACAGTTTATTGGTCTTAATTACATTCATCCATTACCAGCAATACTCCCATCACTCCAAACAGAAACTCCATATCTGTTAAGCAATAATTCCCACCCCCACTCCCCTCAGCCTCTGGTAACCTCTAATCTATTTTTTGTCTCTGTGAATTCACTTATTCTAGGTGTTCCATGTAAGTGGAATCATACAGTACCTGCCCTTCTGTGTCTGGCTTGTTTCAGTCAACGTGATGTCTCCAGGGCTCATCCATGTTGTCACATGTATCAGAACTTCATTGCTTTCTTTGTCTCGGGGATATTCCATTGTATGGACATACCACGTTTTGTTTCTCCGTTCATCTGTGATGGACACTTGGGTTGCTTGCGCCTATTGCCTGCTGTGAATAAGGCTGCTCTGAACATCTGGGTACCAGTATCTGTTTGAGTCCCTGTTTTCAGTTCTTGTGGGTACATACCTAGAAGTGTGATTGCTCGGTCCTGTGGTAAGTCCATGCTTAACTTTCTGAGGAGCCATCAAACTGCAGCTGCAGAAATGTGTAACTCTTGAAAATAGCTTTTTTTTGAAACTTCTGAGAACAGTAGACAAAACTGTACACTTCTGCTTCACATTCGTGCTGATGGCGCTCGGTGGCCTTACTATCAAGTCGCATTTGTAGTCTGGACCTGGGTATTGAGAGCTGGATCACTGCAAAATGTCCTGTGGCTTGTACTGTTCTGCCCTCCACTCGACCTGCAAACCAGCACCTCCCACTTCTCTGTCTCCACTTAGGGCTTCTCCCAAGGACCAGCCTTTGCTTCGGTACCCTGCAGGTACCTCGCTGTGAACTTGTAAAAATGAAAGTCATCTTTCTGAAAAGTGATCTGAGATGCCACCCTCTGCCCAGTCTTCTAGGCTGGAAAACAGCCTCATGGCTGCCCTTGACTCCCTACCTGTCTCCACGTGCCCTGTGGGTCCCTCCTCCCCTTCGCTGGTAGCTTGAACCCCATGGCCCTCCCCGCCGCCCCACTCCTCCTGCCCCAAAGCGCCTCATCGCATCCCACAAGCCTCCTCAATTGACTTGGCGTCCCCAGTCTCCTCCCCACTGCAGTATCCTCCACTTAGCTGCCAGAGTCATGGTCCTCAAACGCTGAAGTGTGCATGCTCCTCGCCTGCTTAAAAACATCTCCTGGCTCCCTGTTGTCTGCGGGAAGAAATCCAAACTCGAGCTTGGCATACGAGGGACCTTCTAAACAACCCTTCTGGTCCCAGCTCTTGTTCTTCTTCCTCCACGCTGCCACGTGGAATGATTAATTCCTGTTTACGCTTTTGCGTGGATCTGTGGGGACCCCCCCAGTCCCTTTCGCCGGCAAACGATATTTCTTACTCTTCTTTTAAGACCCATCTCAAATACCACCTCTTCTGGGGAGAATTGGGTCCTCAGGTCAGAATAAGTCCAGCCTCCATCTGTAAAGTCGGTTTGTTGCACCATATCTGTTTACTTGGTTTCCCCAACTTCTCTAGAATAATACTCTTACTTTTTTCCATAACCATTATCATAGCTGGTGTTCACTTGATAAATGTGTATTGATTAAATCAGTTTTCTAATACAAAAAAAAATCCTAGAGGTTTTGAAGAGGGGCAGGTTGTTTTTGGAGATGAGCCACATGGAATTTAGAAACTAAGGCCTAAATCTCAGTAAAAATTAAGGGTAGGAAACAGAGCAGTAAACCAACATTTCTAGCACACCTATTATGTAGAGGTTTGGTTCTAGGCAGACACTGGTGGAAAAGAAGTGTTAAATTACAGAGATTTTAAAGTAAACGTTTGCTCAGCTTAATTTACTCAAAAAATTAAAGAGAAAAATCCTTAATGCCTGATTGTACTGAAAGCTATTGCACAAAAGTTCTTCACTAATTGCAACCACTTTTCATGGCTCTTTGTTTGAAGTTTATATTAAATAGAAGAGATGGGCAGACCAATGAAAGACCCAAATCTTTTCAGCACTCCAATTTGTGGGCCCATTTTCTCTGCTTAGTTAGATTTTTATTTCATTAGCAGTATGAGTTAATAGCAGTGTTGGCCTGGATATAATTTGACTTCTTTTTGCCGTTACTCCTTGGATTTAAAACAACATACCAAACCAAAACCTGACAGGATTTGTTTGTGTGTGTTATCTGTCCTCAATAAAAGTTCATGGGTTACTGTTTAAGGGGAGCATCCTTTATGCTGAGATTGTATTGTAAAAAAATAATCTCTGGAAACGCAAAATCATCTCAAAAAATATATATATATATTTTTAACTTTCTTTTAACAGTTATGTAAATCTGTATAAGATACCAGGAAGGGACTTGGGTGGCTGGGTGGGTAGGGTGAGAGGGAGGCTTTTTACTATAGACCCCTTTTGAGCCATGTGAATATGTTTCCTCTTCAAATAATGAATTTTAAATAAATTGAAAAAAAAAAAAACTGCATGGTGAAAAGTTTTGGTATCTTTTATACAGGATAAAATACTAAGTTGATTAAAAATACATTACTAGTTTTCAGTATTCCTTAAGAAGCGCTAACCTGCTAACTAGGGTTTAGACTCAGATCAGGTAGCTGCATTGAGATATAATTTTCTTAGTTTTATTTCTAAGTATGCTTGTATATTTTTGTCTCTGAATGTAGACAAGTTTTTTTTGTTTGTTTGTTTTTTAAAGATTTATTTATTTACTTGATCCATTTTAAACCCCCCCTTCCCCATTTACTGTTTTGTGTCCATTCGCTGGGCAATTCTCTGTGTCTGTTTCATCTCTTCTCATCCTCCTCCTCCAGTCTTCACCAGGATTCGATGCTGCAGACCTCCGATGTAGGAGAGAGGTGTTCTGCCATCTGCGCCACCTCGGCTCCTGGTTTTCGGAGCTTTCGGAGCATCTCGTCTTGTCTCTCTCCTTCTACGTCATCTTGCTGCATGGCTCCTGACACAGAGCCTGGCAGCCCATGCACCTTCTATATATATATATATTTTTATTTTACCGGGAGGTCCCGGGGATCGAACCAGGTCCCTCCGTATGGCAGACGGACGCCCAACCATTTGAGCCACATCCGCTCCCTAGACAAGTTTTTTAAAATGCCATTTCCTCTACCACTTTACGGCTTTTAATCATTTGGGGGGATAATTATCCAAAACCTTATCTCAGAAAAGTTTCCCACAATTCATTTAGTTAACTCTTACGTATATTGGATTAAACTGTTGTATTTAAAATTTTAAACCGAGTGTAACATAAAGGTGGCTTTACTTGCACATCTGCCAATTTAATTGATATTTGAATCATCAAAATAAGGCTTCTAAGAACCATTGGTTGTTTAAGAGCCTTGTAAGGCTTTATAGTCCCTCTTTTTCTAAAATATACGAAGTGTGATTCAGAATGAGTTTGTCTTCTTTTGGAAAATGGGCAGTTTTCTACCACCAAATTTGCCCATTCTCATGGTATTATTATTATATTTTTTAGCATTCACAGATTTTTATTTAATAAATATTTGAGTATCTATTCCGTGAAAGCCTGTGATAAGCACTTGAGGTATCGGTACAGAACAGAGAGACTTACCCTTATAGAGTATATATTGTATTAAAAGAGACAGATTAAACAACCAACAAGTCATTTACAGCTGCGTAAGTGCTAAAAGTTAAGAATGACAAGAATATATGAAATGAGGTTTGGCCTTTATGGGGAAAAGCAGCAGATACTGGGAAGCAGGTCAAAGAAGTCATCTTGGCAAAGGATGCTGGGAGGCAGGTCAAGGAAGTTGTCCCACAGAAGTGACATATGAGTTAAAATCTGAAGAATGGTGAAGGGAAGGAAGGAACGCTCCAGAGTACAGCTTGTACAAAGGCCCTGAGGTTGGAGAAGGGTATGTCCAAAGCAAGTGAAAGAAGCACAGTGTGTACAAAGGAAGAAAAGACATGGAAGGAGTGAATGACACAAATGGTGAGGTAGATAAGGCTAGATTGTGTTGCTTCTAATTTACAGGTCTTTGGAATTTTTTTTCTTAAGAACCAGGGGAAGCTATGAAGGGTTTTGACCAAGGAGTGGCATGATAGGATTTACATTCTTCAAGATTACTGCCCACAGTGGAGATAAGACTTGGCCTTCTGTTTGCAAGAAGATTGGTTAGAAGGCAGTTTTTAAAAACCCTTCAGGGAAGCGGGAGTGGCTCAGTCAATAGAGCCCCCGTTTACCATATGGGAGGTCCCGGGTTCGCTTCCCGGGGCCTCCTTGTGAGGGCAGGCCGGCCCGCGTGGCGCGAGGGGCTGATGCAGCGGGACCTCACAGCAAGGGGAAGATAAGCAGACACGGAGAGGACACACAGCGAATGGACACAGCACAAGCAGCAAGCGGGGGATAAATAAATAAATCTTTAAAAAACAAAACAAAACAAAAAAACCATTCAGTGCCTTGGAGTATGGTAGCAATAGAGATGGGGAACCAGATGGACTTAATAGAGGTTATGTAGGAGGTAGGAAGGAGGTGATAGGTTGTGTTGGAGGTAGAGTGAGGAAAGAGGGATGATGCTAGGATGACTCCCAAGGCTCTGGCTTTTGTAGTTGAATGGGTGGTGGGGACTTTCTCTTGAGGTTGGGAATGCTGGATATAAAGCAAGGTTTATGAGCAAGGTCTGTTAACTACCCTTTAAAGAGTTATATGTTTGTGTTTTTTGAATTTTATCAGCATTTTACTCGTACTGTGTTTTCGTTGGTAAAAAGTTCTCTACCTGGTGGAGATGAAGCATGAAAAAATATACTGGGAGTAGAATTTAACTCAAAAGTGAGAAATGGAAGCTAATGTTCTTACCTGACTGGAAACAGATGAACGGTTTTCTCCTTCCTTCCTTTTACTTTCCTGTTGCCCAAAGGGATGAGGTTAAAGATGGCCTGAGCTTTCGAATGATTTCCAGATGAGATGCACAACTAAATCTTCAGTGCTTTTAAGCTTTGGTTTGTTTTAATGATGCTTTTATCTGTTTGACTTGTGAATCCTGGGCTCAGGGGAAGAGGCTTTAGGTAAGAACTGAGTTGGGACCCTCACAGTTGCTCAGACCTTTTCCTTAGGAGTATCAGAAACCCTTTCATGACCCGATTTTCCATCTTAGTTCTTATGTGGAATCACATAAAGGACTCCAGTGGCCATTTGGTGCATAGAATTACATCAGTATTTTGCTTGATCTGTAATCTGTGTGAAAACGAAGCCCATGCAGTAAAGAAAAACTTGTGAATCTGCTGTGTGCCGGACTGTGCATTAGATTTGTGAGTACCAGGGAGTGGAACTTGTCCCTACTGAGTGACTGTCTAGCCTGTATTTGAACACCTCAGGTGATGGCACGCTATCTACCCTCCTCCCCCAGGCGGTTCTTGGGTTTTTCTTGCATTAACCTTTTTTTTGTTGTTGCAAACAGCTTTGTGGAACAAGACAAAGTGCTTTCCGCTGAGTTGGTAAAAACTGGAAGCTCTGTAACCCAGGCACGCTGCCTTGTGCATTTAGCCAGCTAAGGGAAGTAATGTGGAATCTGACCCTCAGAGTTCCATCTCTGCTCTGGGCTACTGACAAGTAAGCACCACCCTCAGTTACTCTCTGCTGTATAAAAATGACTGCCTTCTGATGGAGGTGGTCTGCCTCCTTTGTGGCCAAAGTCAACACCTTGGGTGTGAGTTGGGCCCCTCTATTTTAGACGACCTCACAAGAAAGTATTATCAGGGTTCTTGGATTTGGGCAATGCTCTCCTCTTCAGGCATTCCAACGACTCTTCTAAACCTCAGGTGAGCTCCAGCATGCCCCAGACACACTTCTGTTTTCTGGTATCAGTCCTGCCTGATGAAAACTTGAACTTCCCTTTGGGCCCCAGCTAGCACTGGTTGGTTGCCCACATTGGGGAGAACATGCTTTCCCACCTCTTGCTTGCTAGCCTGGATGTTTTTGCCTAATTGCAACCGTAACTCCTGGCAACAGCCACCATACTTTCCAGTCCTGTATTTGATATGATGAACTGAATAGGTGGGAAAAGCTCAACAAAGACTTTACCCCCTTCTGCTTTTTATTTTCTAAATGAAATAGCTTGGTGAGGAGATGGTGTGAAGAAAACTTTAAAACTGAGTTTAAGCATATTTTTTAAAAAGTTTAAATCTTAGGGAACTATACAAGTACTCAGAGTCCTTTTCCTTCACCATTGCCCAAGCACATGGGTGGATTTGGAGGTCTAATAAGGAGTTTGTTATAAGCATAACTGACTACATAATTGCATTGGCAATGAATATCCAAAATTGGTGTCCACAGTATATTCTGGTAACAAATGTAAGTTCACTTTTGGATAACTCCTCCACAGTTTCTAATGTTTTGAATAGTGCTAGAAAATGGTGACAATGTGTGGTATCTGTTGGGTGATTTATTTTTTCTTAAATGTTTGAAAATTTGCATTGCACTGTGGTGTCATTTTTAAAGGGCTTGGTGTTAAGTTTTCTGAACTTTGGGGTTTGGGAATGTCTCATATGTGACTATCTTCTGGATATACTAGAAATATATTAGACCATCTGTAGTGTCAAGAGTATGTGAGAGAAAGTTGAATATATTTTATGTAATGTTCCTGAGGAGGTTAATGAAATAAATTAACGTGGTAAATGCTTTGGAATTCTAGCGAATTTCTTCGGAGAAGTAATGTCAGCTAGGCCAGGTTGTGTGATATTTCTTAAAAGTGACTCTAATTTGTCCCTTCTTTTTTGTACCCAAAGCCTTTGTGACTGCTAAGAAGGTAGCATTGCCATACATGTTATAAAAGTTACCCCTTTCCTGAGGAAAGTGCATGCTGCGCTTTAGAGTGAGCGCGTGCTATGCAGGTTTAGTCCCATTGTGGCAGTAGTGCTTGTTTTGGTGGTGGTTTCTTTTTTTCACGTGGCTCTCGCGATAGGTGTGTGAATAATTGTGGCATGTGTCTTCTGAAGCTTGCTCTGGGGCTTTACCGCTCACCCCGCCCTAGAGAGTAAAGGGAGTGTGGCCATGTCTCTATTTGTGGTGTACTTAAGGGGGAAAAAAAGTGTGTGTGTGTATATATTGGTGAGGTGGTTATGGTTAAGCATCGGTCATAATATTATACCTGGAGTCCGTGATTCAGAGTGGCCTGGCAGATTTATTTCATTGTTATCTTTACGGTCAGTGGAATTTCGGAAGGGCTTATATGGCCCGCTTGTCTTTGGGAATTCTGATAGTGGCTCGCGCATGCTTCTTGTGTCACTGCAGAAAACGGCACAGAAATTGAGTCTTAAACAACAGAAACCACCATGTGCTTGTTCATATTATAAAAGAACCTAGGTTGGGTACATTGAAATTGGCTCAACAGGCAGCATTTGAGCCACAGACCACCTTTGGTGGAAAACATCACTGGCAAGGCCCGCCCGTATTTGCTTTCAATCAGATAAGGCCAAAGTTAAGTATTTCCAGTTTCTCTCCTGCCCTTGCTAGACTTTATCCATATGACTCCAGTCTGACAAGTCAAAAATGTGAAGTTTTTCCACTTTGATTTCCCCCTTTGTTTGACTGTCAGGCTTTTCAAGTGGATAAACTCTCCACCTGGGTGAAGAGAGCAGTCGTAATAAATTTTAATGTTATTGAGTACTTGCTGGTTACCAGTGTCCTAAATCCTCTACCTGCATCATTTCATTTGTTCCTCTCAACAACATTTTGGGCCCTAAGATGTAGATACAATTATTATCCCCCTATTCAGATGAGGAAATTGAGACCGACAAATGCGACCTGCTAGTAGGATTCAAACCAGTGAAGTCTGACTCCAGAACCTGCGCTTCCAACCACAGCTAAAGCATCTCCTGCTTTGAAAACCTGCTGGGCACAGAGCTCTGTGGTGCACACTAAGGGTGAAGATGGTCAAGAACAAGTGTATGAGAGGGTTTCTGGTTTCCAGAAACAGCAGGCTAAAACATGCAGAAAACAGCTACTTCTATCTTGGATTTGACAAAATGACTTAGAGCATCACTTCTGTTAGGTCAAGAGGGGAGATGAGTGTTTCCTAGAGTAGGAGAGGCTTGCAGAGGGTGGGGTTGGTGCCCAAAACTGTACCCAAACTGGGGTTTAAGGGGGTGGTCAGTGGGACGCTAAAGCTGATGCTCTGGGAGAGACCCATTGAGGAGTGGGGTGAAACCCGTAACAAATCCTGTTTGATGATGGCATTTTCACTGAGGTTGCATTGGAAAGGTCAAGTTCTAATGGCTGGCCATATCCACATGATGGTGAGATCCTCCTAGGAGTAGAGGAGGGAGAGCTTGGATCTTGGGCTGTTGGCCTAACTTTTGATAGGTAGTAATGGGGCTGTCTTGTCTCTTAAAATCCTTCTTGTGGCAGAGTCTGCTTTTAACATCACTAAAAGCAGCTGAGCTCTATTTCTAAGTAAGAATAATATATTGGCCACTTTTGAAAAGACTGGAATTCTACACTCTATAAGGGTTTTAGGGGATTGAGTTTTGCTCTGGGTTTCTATAGGGCCCATGCTTTGAAAACAGCTCCCTTATGTTATTATAGGTTATAGTTATTTTATTTACTATATAGACCCAAAATGGTGCATCAGAATTGATATTGGGGATCAGGAGCAGTGGTCCAAGAGGACCAATGATATATTGTACTAGTGCAGTAGGCACAGGAGTTAAGTATTGAGTCTAATTATACTAACCAGATCTCAAAAATTTGTCTCAACCCAAGTGAGATAGCTTCTAGGAGGTGTTGCTTCTTTGTTGTTTTTGCTTTACAAGAAGCAGGAGCCACGTGGATTGGAGGATGGTGAATTCAGGGCATCCTACGACTCTTAAAAGAGTCTACTGGGGTTTGCCAGTGTGTGCTATTCCTACCATTTTTATGGGGGTACCTGAGACAAGTTGTGGAACTGGCAGAGCACTTGAATTGTATGATCGTTTTGTAAACCCACAACTCGCCAAATATAGAAAAGAAAATACAGGATTCCCATATACCACCCATATTCCCATAAACACTTTGCATTGGTGTGTTACATTTGTTACAATTGATGAAAGAACATTTCTATAATTGTACTATTAATTATAGTCCATGGTTCATGGTTTAATTTAGGGTTCACTGTTTTGTGTTGTACAGGTCCATGGATTTCTTTTTTTTTTTTTAAGTCTAGTAACATATACAACCTAAAATTTCCCATTTAACCACATTCAGATTTATAATTCAGTGCTGTTAATTAATTACATTCACAATCTTGTACTACCATTACCGCTCATCCATTACCAAAACTTTTTTCCATCATCTCAAATAGAAACTATACATTTTAAGCCTTAACTCCCTATTCCCTGCCCCCACCCTGTCCCCTGGTAACCTACATTCTAGATTCTAACTCCGTGAGTTTGCGTATTCTAATTATTTCATATCAGTGAGATCATACAATATTTGTCCTTTTGTATGTCTTATTTCACTCAACATGATGTCTTCAAGGTTCATCCACGCAGTCACATGTGTCAGAACCTCATTCCTTTTTATGGTTGAATAATATTCCATTGTGTGTATATACCACATTTTGTTTATCCGTTCATCTGTTGATGGATACTTGGGTTGCTTCCATCTTTCTGCAGTTGTGAATAAAGCCTCTGTGAACATTGGTATGCAAATATCTGTTTGAGGCCCTGCTTTCATTTTTTTGGGGTAAATACCTAGAAGTGGGATTGCTGGGTCATGTGGTAATTCTATACTAAACTTTCTGAGGAACTGCCACAACTGTCTTCCACAGCGCTGCACCATTTTGCATTTCCAGCATTTGGAATTTTTTTCGTTTTTTATTAGTAGCCATTCTAGTGGGTGTGAATTGTATCTCATTGTGGTTTTGATTTGCATTTCCCTAATAGCTAATGATGTTGAGCATCTTTTCATGTGCCTTTTCGCCATCTGTATACCTTCTTTGGAGAAATGTCTATTAAAGTCTTTTGCCCATTTTTAAATTGGGTGGTTTGACTTTCTGTTGTTAGGTTGAAGGATTTCTTTATAGATTCTGGATATTAAACACTGATCAGATATGTGGTTTCCAAATACTTTCTCCCATTTAGTAGGTTGTCGTTTTACTTCCATGATAAAGTCCTTTGATGCACAAAAGTTTTATTTTTATGAGATCCCATTTATTTTTTTCTTTTGCTGCTTGTGCGTTGGGTGTAAAGTCTAAGAAACCATTTCCTAACACAAGGTCCTGAATGCTTCCCTATATTTTCTTTTAGGAGTTTGATAGTTCTGGCTCTTATATTTAGATCTTTGATCCATTTTGAGTTGATTTTTATATATGATGTGAGGTAGGGGTCCGTCTTCATTTTCTTGCAAGTGAACATGCAGTTTTCCCAGCACCATTTGTTGAGGAGACTGTTCTTTCCTAGTTGAGTGTTACCCCCTTGTCAAAAATCCGTTGGCCATAAATGTGAAGCTTGATTTCTGAGCTTTCAATTTTATTCCATTGGTTTATATGCCTCTTCTTTTGCCAGTACCATGCTGGTTTGTTTTTTTGTTTGTTTTTTTAGGAGGTACTAGGCATTGAACCCAGGACCTCATACATGGGAAGCAGGCACTCAACCACTTGAGCTACATCCACTCCCACCATGCTGTTTTGATTATTGTGGCTTTGTAATAAGTTTTAAGATTAGGAAGTATGAATCCTTCAACCTCATTCATCTTTTTCAAGATAGTTTTGGGTATTCAGGGCCCCTTACTCTTCCATATAAATTTGATGGTTGGCCTTTCCATTTCTGCAAAGATGGTTGAATTTTATTTGGGACTGTGTTGAATCTGTGAATTGCCTTGTGTAGAATTGACATCTTAACAAGATTTAGTCTTCCAGTCAGTGAACACAGAATGTCCTTCCATTTATTTAGGTCTTCTTTGATTTCTTTTAGTAATATTTTGTAGTTTTCTTTGTTAAAGTCCTTTACATCCTTGGTTAGATTTATTCCTAGATATTAGAATATTTTAGTTGCTATTGTAATGGATTTTTTTTTTTTTCTTGATTTCCTCTTCTAATTGTACATGACTAGTGTATAGAAACACTGCTGATTTTGGGGTGTTAATCTTGTACCCTGCCACTTTGCCAAATTCATTCATTAGCTCGAGGAGTTTTGTTGTATATTTTTGGGGATTTTCTGTATGTAGGATTGTGTCATTTGTAAACAGGGAAAGTTTCGCTTGTCTTCCTTTCCAGTTTGGATGCGTTTTATTTATTTTCCTTTCCTAATTGCTCTAGCAAGAACTTCCAGTAAAATGTTGACTAATGGTGGGCATCCTTATCTTTTTCCTAATCGTAGAAGGAAAGAGTTCAATCTTCACCATTAAGTATGATGTTAGCTCTGGGTTTTTCATATATGCTCTTTTATCATGTTGAGGAAATTTCCCTCTATTACTAGTTTTCCAATTGTTTCTATCAAGAAGGGGTACTGGATATTGTAAGATGCCTTTTCTGCATCAATTGAGAGGATCATTTGTTGTTGTTTTTCCTTCATTCTGTTAATGTAGTATATATTAATTGATTTTCTTCTGTTGAACCGCACTTGTATCATGGGGATAAATCCTACTTGTTCATGGTATATAATTCTTTTAATGTGCTGTTAAGTTTGTTTACTGTATTGTTGAGGATTTTTGCCTCTATACCCATAAGACATGTTTGTCTGTAATTTTCTTCTGGTATCTTTTGTCTGGCTTTGGTACAAGGGTGATGTTGGCCTCATTAGAATGAGTTTAGGGAGTGTTCCTTCCTCTCCAAGTTTTTGGGAGACTTTGAGCAGGAGGAGTGTTAGTTCTTAGAATGTTTGGTAAAATTCCCATATGAAGCCATTTGGTCCTGGGCTTTTTTTGTTGGGAGGTTTTTGATTATTGATTAAATCTCTTTACTAGTTACCGGTTTGTTGAGATCTTCTGGCTCTTCTTGAGTAAGTGTAGATAGTTTGTGTGTTTCTAGGAATTTGTTGGTGTAAGTTGTGCATCATATTCTCGTATACTCCTTTTTATTTCAGTGGGGTCAGTAGTAATGTCCCGCTTTACATTTCTGATTCTAGTCATCGTGTCTTCTCTTTTTCTTCGTCAGGCTCACTAAAGGTTTGTTGGTTTTATTGATCTTTTCAAAGAACCAAATTTTTTTTTTTTTTTTTTTTTTTAAATTCTCTATTTCATTTATTTCAACTCTTTGCTGTTCTTTTTCTAGTTCTTTCCATTTTGAGGTTGGGTTTCTGATTTGAAATCGTCTTTTTTATTTTAGGCGTTTAGAGCCATAAATTTCCCTCTCATCACTGCTTTTACTGCATCTTGTAAGTTTTGCTATGTTGTATTTTCGTTTTCATTCGCCTCAAGATATTTCCTAATTTCCCTTGTGATTTCCTTTATAATTCATTGGTTATTTACAAGTATGTTGTTAAATTTCCACATTTTTGTGAATTTTCCATTTGTCCCTCTGTTACTGATTTCTAGCTTCATTCCATTGTGGCTGGAGAAAATACATTGTATGATTTAAATATTTTTGAATTTATTGAGACTTGTTTTGTGACCTAAGTTACAGTCTGTCCTGCAGAATGAGCCATGTGCACTCAAGAAGAATGTGTATTCTGTTGTTGGGTGAAGTGTTCTCCATACATCTGTTACACCTACTTGGTTTGGAGTATTGTTCATGTCTTATATTTCCTTATTGATTTTCTATCTGGATGTTCTATTCATTATTGAAAGTGGTGAATTTAAGTGTACACATTGTCTGCTCGTTGTTTTTGCTTGTTGTCTGTTTGTTTTTCTTTAGGAGGCACTGGGAACCAAACCCTGGACCTCTCATATGGGTGGCGGGCACTCAACTGCTTGAGCCACATCTACTCCCCGGCTCCCTCTCGTAAATGTTTTTGACTTAATGTCTATCAGTATAGTTAGTTAACCCAGCTCTCTTTTGATTCCTTCTTGTGTGGTGTATGTTTTTTTTCTGTACTTTCGCTTCAACCTACTTGTGTCTTTGAATTTAAGGTGAGTCTCTTATAGACAGCATATAGTTGGGTCTTGCTTTTTTATCCATTCAGCCACTCTCTGCCTTTTGCTTGGAGACTTTAAGCTAACATTTAAAGTCACTACTTAAAATGCAGGACTTTGTTCTGCCATTTTGCTGTTTAGCCTTTGTAAGCCTTATACCTTTTTAGTCCCTCAATTCTTCCAATAATGCCTACTTTTATATTTATTTGATTTTTTGTGTATGTTGTACTGTAGTGAGTGCCTTGTCTTTTCTATCTAGATACATTTTTCGTTTATTTTCCTTGTGGTTAACACGAGGTTAAAGTTTGACATCCTAAATATATAACAGTCATATTTAGTTTCATATCAACTTGACTTCAATAGCATACACATATACTTTTCCTATACACCTCTGTCTCCCCACCTTTTTTTTTTTCCACTTGTTACCAATTATATCTTTGTACATTGTATGTCCAAAACCATAGATTTATCATTACATTTTATGCATTTGGATTTTAGCACCTGTAGGAAGTAGAAGTAAGAAATGGAGCTACCAACGAAAAATTACAATACAGTAGTGCTGGCATTTATAATTACCCAATTGGTTACCTTTACCAGAGGTCTTTATTTCTTTATGTTACTTTGAACCACTGCTGAATGTCCTTTCTTTCTAGTCTGAAGAACTCCCTCAGTTCTTGTTTATTTGGGAATGTCTTAATCTCATTTTCATTTTTCAAAGAAATTCTCACCAGATATAAAATTCTTGGTTGGCAGTTTTTTCTTTCAACCCACTGCCTTCTTGCCCCCAGGGTTTCTGATGAGCAATGGCACTTAATCTTATTGGGACTCCCTTATAGATAACATGTTGCTTTTCTTTTGCTGTTTTCAGACCTCTCTTCTTGTCCTTCATTTTTGACAGTTCGATCAGTATGGGATAGGTCATTTTCTTTAAGTTTATCATGCTTGGTGTTCCTTGGGCTTCTTGAATATGCATATTCATGTCTTTTGCTAAGTTTGGGAAGTTTTCTGTCACTGTTTCTTTAAATATTTATTCTGCCCCTTTCTCATGCTCTTCTTCTGGGACCCACATAATGTGTATAATGATATGCTTCGTGTTTTTCTGATCTTTAGTTCTTTCTCCGTATTTTTCTTCATTTTCTTGAACATATTGAAGCTTTAAAAGTCATTGTCTGGTATGTCCACAGTCTGGTCTTCTTCATTAATGTTTTCTGAATTTTTATCCTCTTCCTTTGGATGGACAGTCATTTCCTGTTTCTTTGTCTTGTAATCTTCTGTTGCACACTGTACATTTTAATATTTTAAAATGTTAACTCTGGGATTTATTCCCTGAGATTTCTGTTTCTTGAGTTTCTAACCAGCTGGTAAAATGACAGAGATTTTCTTGAGTGTCAGCCCTCTTATCAGAGAGGTCCACCCAAGGCATATGCAAAGTGCAGGGTTCTCCCTGGGCCTGTGTCTTGTCATGGGCCTGTGCTTGCTAGAGGCCTTATGTATTCCCCTGTTTACAGGAGTTTAAAAGCTCCCTGTACATTCCAGGAGAGAGACCTTCTCCCTCTCCTTGGTGTTCCACTGCTGGACTTAAAGCAGGTAAGCCTTTGCCCCAGGCCATCCGCCTCAGTTGTTTCTTATACTGTTTTCCTTGTCTCAAGCTGCTTTTGCCTTGAGGGAAAATTCTGGGGGGAGGTGGGGGTGCTGGAGAGGAGTTTCTCAAGTCAGTTTTTTTCTGCCAGAACCAGGCCTGGGACCCACAAGGCAGAGCCCTGCTGGCTCCAAACTGCCCTGTATAGGGGAAGAGGGTGTGGCCAGGAAGGGCGCCAGGAGCTTCTTCCACAGTTCCCCAAAGCTGTGCTTTCTTGCGCAGACCTTCAGCTGCCCTCCATGGCTCTGTGGAAGCATACCGACTTTCTGCTGTCTTTGTCGGGGCAGGTTGAAACAATGGCTGCCCTCAGAGCGGCCCCCAGCTATCCAACCGAAGTAGCTAATCAAAAGCTGAGATCAACAGTTAGCCTATGCCCACCCTAGATCTCGGGGAGGTGATTTTTATGTCCATTTCTGGCACCAGTAAGCTCCCCCAGGGGCCGGATCCCACTGCTGCTTGCCGCGAGAGTGTGGACTGGGCGATGGTAACAGCTGTGTGGAGACACTAATTCACTCATTTGCCATAATTTACCAGCCTCTTCCTCCGACTCTTCCCTGGATGCTGTACAGTGTTCTCCTGTACTCCGGAGTTTCAAAATAGTTGATTCAGACAGTTCCTCCCTGTTTATTAGTTGTCCTGGTGGAGGAACTGATTCCTGGAGCTTCCTACTCTGCCATCTTCCCATAATCCTCCTCTTCCTGTTTCTTTCTGTTGGGTCTGTGGAAAAGGATTGTTTTGAAATTAGTAACAAAAAGATAATTTCAGCTCTGTGTGCTGCCAGCTCAAGTCTAACTGACCGGTCTTCTCTGTTTACCATTATTATTATTGTCATCATTAATTTGTTCATGGCAATTCAGTAGTTTCAGCAGAATAGTGAAAAAGAGATCTGATTTGAAGAACCAGCACCATTTGCTCTTTTTTTCCTATCCACCGAATACCATCCTCTGCCATCCCCCCTTAGGAACTGTTTCTTGACTCCTGTCAGGTACCAGGCTCTGGGACTGCAAGGATGAGTATACTGTCGTTCCTGCCCTAAAACTCGCCAGGGCATCATGGCCAGCAAAGGCCCAGGGGCGATGGAGTAAGAACATGCAGAGGACCTGGAAGTGGGAAGTGGTTAGGGAAAGAGGAAGTGATATCTTAAAATGTGAAGGGTTTGCCATAAAATGTGGAGGGTTTGCCACGTGGAGAAGGGTGTGGGGAAGGGAAAAAGTACTTCTAGGCAAAAAGAAGAGTTTGAATACAGGCCCTCAAGTACAAAAAGTATGAGGCTTATTTGGGGCCAGGATGTGGCAGGAAGTACAGTGCTACTAGAGAGGAGGGTTTGGGGGTGTTGTATGTTAAGTTAGGCTGCAGAGGGTATCAAGATGTGAGTCTGGCAAGATAGATTGAGGGTGAGTTGTGTAGACAGTTGTGAGTCTTCAAGGGCTTTTAAGCAGTGACACGGTGTAAGCATTTAGGAAAGTTAAGCAGTAGAGGTTCAGCAAAGTGCAAAATGAGCTTGGAATTTGGTGCCCTATGCAACTGAATAATTTCTTACTCCCCACCCCACCCTTAAAGAGATTTTAAAGCCAGGACACATGGATCGCCTTCAGAAGAGTTGTTAAATGACAGTTGAAAGGTGGGGACATTGATTTTCAGCAAATATAATTCAATTCAACAATATTTACACTTCCTTAATTGCATTTTACTAACTGGTGCTCATCGGATAGTGAAACTCTGTAGAGGAGAGAGATTCATCTATTTTCCCTCAAAGATATCGAGGCTGGCACTGGAATTGGGACATACTTAGTCCAAAATGCTATTTATTTACAATAATCCCCATTATCATAAGCTGGGAGTTACTGCTGCTAGAAGGAGCAAGCAGAGGGCAAATTAGTTGCTAATTTGATGACCCTGTGAATGGTGGCTTTACTAGATGGTAGAAGTGGAATCTGTTCATGAAGATGGAGCTGATTAACTTGTAGAAGTCACATTCAGTGCTCACCTGCACAACAGTTGTACGCTACCCCAATCACAGTCTGCCCCTCAGACATTCCCAGTTTTCTTCTCGTGGTTCCACTTTCTGCAAATTAAGTCCATCAGGAAAGAAAGCAGTGTGCCCAAGACTTAAAAGATTTGTTTTGGGCTGAACTTGAAGGAAGTCAGACAGCAGCCTCCAAAGATAATTAGTGGTTTATTAATTATTGTAAAGATACACTATTACCTTTTACTGTTAGGTTTTCAGAGTCCTCTGTCCTCTGGAGAGGACATTTAAAAAAAATTATTTTGGTAGGCAGGACTTTCTGAGTTTCAAAGCCTGTGCCCACAGACTAAGGGACTTGGCTGTAAAGAGTTGGGGATGGCTGACACGGTTGTGGTAAACTCAGGTAGACACCTCATCAGTTCAGTAGATTGGACAGAATACATACCTTAAAGTTAAAATAATTTCCATCACCTAAAACTGACATATATTTTGAGAGAAACATTGCCTGCACTGTTTGTTGAGATGATGGTCGGCGGGCCTGGTGAGTGTGTTCCTTTGGCATGTACGATGGGTTAGGGGAAGGAAACCACTTTTCATGTTGGGGACATCCTGTTAGGTGGTCTGTGTGGCATTCCATGTCATTGTCACGAAGGCCCTGTGAGGTGTAGATATTCTACTCTTCCCGAAGACGGGAAACTGAAGCTGTGACATGTTAACATTTTGGGGGTCAAACAGCTATCAGGAAGCTTTATGGCTCATCACACCCGTCCAAAGAGGTGTTCTTTTGTTACGGATAATCAATCTGATTATACCTTGGTATCTGGAGAGTTCCCTTCTGAGCAGTTCTCAACAGGTTGACTCAGTTCATTTGTCTTCACTCTTCTCTAACCTTTGGCTTGAATTTGAGCATAACATATTAATTGAATGCCTCAAAATTCACTGGAGTGAACCTTAATTGAGCAACTACTGTGCTTGGGACACTAGGTTTAGGCCTGGCAGAGCCTGGTGCTTCTTGCCTTTGGGGAGTTTACATTATGAAAGGAACTTGTAGTGGGGTGCTTTGACAGGAGAAGCCAAAGCATGAGATCCAATCCACCCAGGAAAGCTGTGTTGGTCTGGAGTTCAGGGCGTTGAGGACAGAGTACTAGAAGATGGGTTGGAAGTTACACAGGGGGGCTGCGGAGCAGAATCCACACCTTTCTTCTCTAAATGGGTAGGGAGTTGTAAAGTCAGAAAAAGGACAGGTCAGCCTGCCGGGAGCTTTGGAGACATCCTCAGAAGGGGGGACCCGGCTACATCTGTGCTCTGGGTGGCTGCTGTGAGTCGCTTCACTGTTCGTTTCTGGCCTGGGGCAGAGCGCACATCCCACATCAGCTGGTACATGATGGACAACACTCAGGACCTGGGAATCGCCTCAGGCCCTAGGGTGATAAACACACACAGAAAGGCTTTATTTCTGCACAGCCGTAGACCTGTTGAAAAGCTGGATCACCTACTCCAGCTTGACGTTTGACTTCTTACTTATCAGCTCCAGGTGAGCCAACCCAATGGCGGAGACGGCGTGGCCTAGGAAAGGTGTGACGGCAGCAGGAGACTCAGGCTCCAGTTTGGGCCCTGACGCAGAAGGTTTGGGTTCAGACCCCTTCCGTCTGCCATGCCTTTGGGGCACTTTTCGTTTAATTAATGTATCGTGTTTATAATGTTGGCATATGGGTTTACATATTATTAACGCTATTTACTTAAGGTATGGCTTTCCTTTAGAGGGCCCCAAAGCTTTCCCAGCATCTCATTGTCCTAGGGCTTGGGATGTGGAGTGGGGGATGCTGGACAGCCAGAAGAGTGACTCTGTGCGCTGTGAGCTGATGGGTCCCTGGCCTCAGGTGTAGATAGTGAGGGGACTTAAGTCCAATGTACCACTCCCCACTCCGCTTTTCGGTCACCTGGGCCTTTGGCTACTGGTATTCCTGGTGATAATAGAGAAGCTCATGGTTCTTGGCCCCAACCCAGAAGGAGAGACGGAAGGTGCAAATTCTGCCCCCATCGCCTTCCGTTGTCCTAACTGGGGACCACAGGAGGTGTGAATGTGTGATATTCTGCCAAATCATTTTCAACCTCCATAACCAGCACACCTTCCTCTAAAAACTGACAAAGTAGTAAATCCCTTTCTATTCCTTCCCTTTGTTCTTTCGACCCTCTGGTGAAGCTGGAAGTGCCCGAAAGAGGCAACTGGAACCAGCCCACCCAGTTCATAGGCTTTGGACCTCAGCCTTGGCAACTCGGCTTCGGTTGCGTTGTCATCTCATCATCACATGCATCAGATCCCGCTGTGTGCACAAATGTGTTGGGAGTGTCAGCTCTGCATTCACGTGTTCAGAGCAGTGTTCCCTCTTTCTCTTTGAGCTCTAGTGTTGGGGCCCACTAGCCAAGGATGCCATGGTTGTCTCTCTCCCCATTCAGATTTTTTTTTTGAGGTAGTGGGGGCCGGGGATTGAACCCAGGACCTCACATGTGGGAAGCCGGTGCTCAACCACTGAGCCACATTGGCTTCCCTGAGATGTTTTTTTCTGTTTTGCTTGTTGTTTGTTTTTGTTTTTTTCAGGAGGCAGTGGGAACCGAACCTGGGACCTCCCATGTGGGAGGCGGGCGCTCAACTGCTTGAGCCACATCTGCTCCCCCATTCACTCTTGTTAATAGTAAATGTTAAAAGGCAAGTCAGGTTTGATGCTTTTTGTGTGTTATCGCCATTAGTCCTCACAACAACCCTATCAAGTTGGTAAAATGATCCTCATTTGGTAAGGAAGATGGGGTTTAGAGAGGTGGTCCTAATCATAGCAGGTACTCTTACATATAGAGGTGCCACTGTAGCCCCACTTTCTATACTTTATCTCATTTAATCATTGCATTGACCTTCTGAGGCTGTTGTTATCTCCATTTTACAGACAGGGAAACTGAGGCTTAGAGGGCTTATATAACTTGCTTAAGGTCAATCTAGCTAGTAAGCCACATAGCAGAATTTGAATCCAGGCCAGCATACTCCAATACAAGTGCTTTTCATTTTCACTCTTCTGCATTTGTTGGGTGATTTGAAATCGGTGCCTTCTGTGTGATTCATTTTCTAAGGCTTTTTCTATCTTTAAAAGGGGAAGAGCAGGAGCTAATACTTATCAAGCACCTGCTAAGTTTCAGGCACATACTATATGTTTTCTATTCCTTATACTAGAGTATGAGCTCCAGGAGGGTTTTTTGTTCTTTTGTCTGTTTTGTTCACAGATGCATCTCAAGCACTTATTAAGTGCTCAGTAAATATTGATTGAATGAATCATGGTAGATACATCGACACAGAGCAGTTGATAACTTGTCCACACTGTGGTTGCAAACAGCTATTGCCCTCAGACCACAGATCTTTTTTTTTTTTTTTTAACCCATGGGATTGGAGAGCATTATATAAAGCACTATTAATACTTACCAGGGTCTGGCACAGTGTAAGCATTTAGTATATTGGTGAGAACAATTTAAAACTACCCTGGGCCATTGGGCAAGTAGTCGTTACTGTCAAGATTTGATGAAATTGCATGTGCATCCTGTTTAGAAACATAGAATATTATACTGGAAGGAGCCTAGAGGATCATGGTCCAGCTCTTCTCCTTAATTCACAGGTGAGCACAGGGAGGCCTGGAGAGACGCAAGGGGGCAGGGCTGGGAGGAGAACCTTGAGCTCCTGTGTTAAGATTCTCTTAGATGTCCCAAAACATCCTGTGGAATCCAGCCTGGATTTTTGTCCCCAGTTTGCTTATCTGAACACCATGTGGTAGAGCCACAGTTATTCTGCTAATGACGTTCTGAACAGACTTACATCAATAATCCACCTAGAGCCAGTAAGTCAAAATCATACTGCTATTTAGACATTTTCCCCACTATCAAGTGTTCATATTTGCTGCAGATAATAGGAGGGAGTGTGAAGAAAATAAAAATCACCTGTCATCCTATCACTCAGAGATTACAAAGGAAGCATTCCTAAGTATTGAAATTTTTTTCCCATTAGATTTTTTATTCTGTCACACATATAATTCATATTCACTGTAGAAAAATTCTAAATGAACCAAAAGGAAAACAGTTTCAACAAAGCAAACAGGAAAAGAAATGAAAACTACTTACTCTGACAGATTGGAAATAAGTATTGCTGACACTTTTCTGTAGATCTCTTTCCAGGTGGTCTTCTATGGATACATACACATATTACAAAAATGAGATGTATTATATTGTGGACAATAAATAAAAATCCCATTTTTGTACATGTCTTTAAAATAATTATGCCAGACCTATTAAAATTTTAATAGATAACTATTAAGTATTTTTTGGATGTATTCAAATATTCCTTGACATGAAAAATCACATTATTTTGATGTGGCTTTTTAATTCTTCTTTTTTTTTGGTCAAAGGCTAGTATTTTAATTATTTTGCATTCTCTGGGCCCTCACTATATGAGGGGAAGAAAGGTGTTCTTCTGGATTAAATGAATCCAATTTTAGGATTAAAGTGTTTACTGTAAATTATGAATGTGTACTTAATCAGAAATCAGTTTCTTCTAAGGAAGAAAATACTGAACTTAAACATGTATTTTTTGGAGTGGATAGGACCTCTTGTTTTGTTACCTGAAACACATGAGAGTTGCCAATTAAAACAAATTGGACAGATTAAAAAGTCCTTCTAAAGGGTCAAATTCTCCTGAGAGGAAGGTGCTTTCCTCTGTTGTAAATATTACGAATGATGTGACATGTTATTTACCTGTAGTATTTTTGTTGAGTATTCTGCTTTAATCAATGTCACATTTGGGTTAGCGTAGTCATTCCCAATCTTTTCAAATAAGAGAACGTCTTTTAATATTAAAAAAAATTTTTTTAGACCCACGCATGATTTTAATTATAGTTTTAGAATCTGTTGGGGACACTCTAATGATAAAAAAATAAAAATACTTTTAGTGGAATTTTTATTAATTATAACTGCATCTTCATACACTTGAAAAATCATAGTCCACGTGTGTGTGTTACTTGGTTTGTAGATACTTGATGAGATATGAATAAGTGGACTCCTTGAAATAACTCCCTGGAGATTCCTGTTATAGAGGAAGGCGGATACTGCATCTGAATAACTCTTAAGGTCTAATGCCAGGAAAATAACTATTAGATCAATTCTGAACTGCAACGGAATTCTGGTTCTGCGCGAATGATTGTGTAGGTGGAGGAGGGAAGGTAAAAAAAAAATCTGAAGTCCATGGTCTGACAAGTTATGAAGATGCATTTTGTTCCCACCTGTTCATCTGTTGAATGGTTTCCAGAGATGCCCTTGACACCACCTCCTTCTTATCCTTTCAAAGGAAAGAATGTTGTTAGAGAAGTGAATTGAATCAGGCAGATTGCCAGAAACATTTTAACAGGCCTTGTGACATATCTCCCTTGGCCCTTTTAATTAATCTAATATGGTCTCTTAGAGAGAAAACTGGGTTTGTTAGCCAAGGGGACTAAGGTCTGAAACCCAGGCCCAACACTGATTATGATTTATGAAAAGATATTAAACCTTGTGCCCCGGTTTTTCCATCTGTAAAATGGGTGGGATATCTTTCCTTTATCATATTCTTAAAAGGTGACATAATGACACCCCTAGGCAGCATTTTCTTTCTTTGTAATCAGTAAGGGCAAACAAAAACCTTTGTGAGAATAGAAGCTATTGGACTTTCATATAATGGAAAAGTACCATAAATCTAGGAGAATTCTAAGCATCCCGAAAGCTTCTTTAGGGCAGGGCAGCAGCCAGAAGTCCAGACAGCAGAGTGAGACCTCCCTCAAAAACCTCATCTCCATTCTCCTGTGGTCCCATTTTCCTCTCTTTTAAAATGGGGCTGCTGGTAGCTTATTTATTATTCAACAGTGATTTCTCCTATATTCTTGGGTTCTGACAGCAAAGTTCTTGCAGGACTTAATTCTACCTGCAACCCATCCCCCACAAGATGCAGGTAGGAGAAGCAGCTGCCTCATTTCTGGTGTTCTTGTATTATATGAAGGAGAAGCACCCAATGTGCCATCTCTTTCTCTAGGAGTCAGGGTGGGGTGGCAAGTTTTTGTTTTGTTTTGTTTTTCCTGCAGTGCCTGTGTCCTTTCAACACGTTTAATGTAATATTTATTTCAAGCTTTTGTACACGTCTCAATTTGCTCTAGGAAATCGTCAGCAATTTCTTAGCCAAACAGGGTGGACAAATAAGTACCTGCCATCTGAGCTGAGGCACGAGTGGGGTTTGGGAAAGCCAGTACCCCCAAAAAGATGATGCTGTTTGGATTTTCTGCCGATAATGGAATTGGATCCTTACAGGACAGACAGGGAAAATTACTTCTATTATGTGGACCTGGTGAGAGGAGCAGAGACTCAGCGGACCTCCAACGCAGGGCTCCTTCTCTCTAGAAAAGTCTCTGGAGTGTGGCTGCCACCCCTCCGTACAGAGCGCTCAGCTATGGGGAGGCTCCTATGTAGGGATCAGAGGCGGAAGTTACTGTCCATACACTGACCTCACAAAGGTTTCCAGGGGGAAAAGCTCTCCGAGCATAATTTCAAGAATTCCAAAGCAGTTTTACCATTCTGATTCTAGTAGAGGTTTGATTTGAGCGGGAACTCCATCAGCATCTTCTCTTTTACCTTTGTTTTGTAGCTGTTAGTAATTATCTTTTTTATATAAAAAGTAGAAATGAGTTATAAATTATATTTGAAGGATTTGGGGTTTAGTTTGTTTTGAAGAATTGTTTAATTAGGGCTTTTCCCCCCTTTGGTAGCTTACTTCAGGTCCCAATGGTGGGGCAATTTGAAGATCATAGTAAATAAGTTCTTTGTGAGATGCTTGCTACTTGAGGAAGGGCTTCTGGATGCATACTGAACTTGTGAATACATAAGTAAAATTTTCTCTAAACCTACCTTACTTTTTTTTCTTTCTTCCTACCTTCCTTTTTGAACAGGAGAGAAGTTGATTTTTAGGCATAATAGTGCCCAGAGTAATGAACAGCAGTCTCTAAAGACGTTTAAATCTATAAACCAAAGCATGAATAACTTTTTTCAAAATGAATTGCGCTCTGAACCCTGATGCTTTGGAGCGTGCTTTATTATCAGGTGGCTTGTAAAAGCATGTCGTTAATCAAATGTAGGCATCAGTGAAACAGAAACTTGAGAGAAATATTGAGGGGAGATAGATAAAGCCACTGTGGCACCTGGGCTGCCTTCTTTCACTTCCTTTCCCAGCTCTGCCCCTATGAGCTGTTCTGCTGTTCTTGGAGAAGATGGAGGAAGCTGCTGCGGTTGGGGTGATCACTGGATCCCGTGGCTCTTCTGGATCTGGGAATGGGCGGGGTGGGGAAGGGAGTGGCTCGGGACTAGGAGTTCCTTCCCCCAAGCCCAGTGCTGCTTCGTCACCACCCAGAGAGAGGGAAGGCGGTCCTGTCCCCAGGCAGTCCTGAGACCTGGAGGGGATTGAGAGAAGCACGTTCCTCAAGATGACTGAGCCCTGCCTCCTCTCTGTCCCCACAGCGGCTCTAGAAGGACCCTGCCTTCTGGAATGGGGTGCAGGCAGGGGAACAGGGAGTTGGAATTGAGAGAAAGGGTGGAAAGGCAGCTTGCATTTATTGCCATTGTTTTAATACAAACTAAGCAGTGGTTCATAAGTGGTTGCGTGGCTGTTGCCTTTTTTCTCCTTAGATTTGGCATTAAATGAATGCAATCGATAAATTTATGGTTTGCTAGTATGGGTATAATATGCATGGACATTTTTGGATGCATAGGCAAATAAAACTAAGTAGAAGTTAAATGTTAAGACAGTCGCTGTTTTACGGGATAACTTAGTTGAAAGTAGCTTAACTGGCTCAACTGTTGGAGTCAGTTGGCTCAAACTACTCCAGGTCGTAATTTTTGTTTGATCTACTGCAAAAG
Organism: Cabassous unicinctus; assembly: GCA_029593785.1. Lineage (NCBI taxonomy): Eukaryota > Metazoa > Chordata > Mammalia > Cingulata > Chlamyphoridae > Cabassous > Cabassous unicinctus. The sequence goes on along the minus strand of JAQZBX010019586.1, from coordinate 3,840 downwards.
TGACTTGGCAAGGTGCAGTGTTAAATCAAGGAGGGGAAGGCTCCAGTCCTGCTTTAGTTCTGCGTGGCTCTGCTCTCTCTCCCTGAGGCTGGACTGGGAGGATGGTGAAGGAGAGGCAGCCTGACTCCTCCTCTTCCTTTCCCTGCCCTGGAGCCAGCCGCATCAGTTTTCAGAGTCTCGGGTCTGGTGCTAGGCCCTGCGGCTGCATTTTAAAGTATTTTTCAGTATTATTATCAGGCATCACTCTCAAGAGTTTCTTTTCATATTCAAGGGTACCCGGTATAACCGTTTTAGTTCCTATTCAGTAGTTCTGCTCACTAACTTATGCCCAGTCAGGAAGATGACTGTTAACTGATTTACTGTCTCTGCAAAAAAGCATTATTAGTTCATTACACCTCAGTCAGATGGCATTAGACACCCTTTGTGCGCTTTAATTCAGGGATGTTAAAGATCTAAATCTTTTGAGAAAAAAAGAAAAGAAAAAGGACAGGCACTTTTCCAGTTAAAGCTGCATGTTGGTCCATGTTAATTAGGCATTTGTCCCTTCGTCTCGGGGTGATAGAAAATGCCAGTTACTGTGGTATTTAACTGACATCAAACTCCTGTCCGAATAACTCATTTGGGCCCCAGCCTTTTCTCTTAATTGGTGGGAAGGAATAAGGAGGGAATTGTTACTTTCATTTAACATTTAAAATTTTCATTCTGAAGGAGTTGAAGAACAAGTGTGCGCGCAGGGGGTGTTTTATTGGTTAAAAGATCCACTTGAGCTTTTGGAAAAGAGGAATGACAGAATCTCCCCCCAAATCACTAGCTTTTGCAAGCCTTCAATAAATAAAAGTTTAGTAGTTATTGTTATCACAAATTGAAAAGTAGTTCTTGTTATCCAAGGCCCTTACATATTTATGTATCTGTTTGGCACTATTTAGACAATGTTCTGGAAATTGACACTTATTGTCTAGCTTAGAGTCAGATTTCTTTATCAATACCAGCAATCCGTAAGTGGGTTAAAGCATCAAGCACTATACCCAATTCTTAAAACCTAAATAGATATCGTGGCATAGTAAAATTAAAATGACATAATGATGGTTTCATAAGAGAAACAAGGTGAAATATGTTTGATTTAAAAAAAAATGATTTTAATCTTCTTCCTAGTTGCTGGAGAAGGTCATAATCCTATGGGCAGGAGCGTAGTTCTACCTTATTCATGAGGTATGTAAAACAATTCCAGAAATAATGAAAAGATTATTTTCTTAACTTGGGATAGCCTTATTTGACTTCAGACCTTACTTGATTTGTCTGTGGTTTCTAGCCAAAGGTTCACACGTGTGAGAGCGCTTCATTTTTAGTACTGAACTACTTTTTCGTGCACTGAATGAATGCAATATGTTAACACTCCTGTACGGCTCAGAATTGCTTGGCTGCCCCTTGCCCTGCCTGCCTGGTACTGGCTGAAAAGGTACCATTGTTTGTTCTGCAAACACTGGGTGATGTTTGTTTCCAAGGTGACTGGTTCTATTGCTGCCCTTTAAGCAAGGGGGGATGGGGGGAGAGAGAAAGTTGGCTTTAAACACCTGAGAGCATCCTGTTCGGATAGAGTCTGTTTGTGTGTATCTGCGTCAGTTGAAAATTTATTTTAACTGAGGTAACTGGAGAAGAGGTGTGGAAATGGGAGGAAGAGAAAGATTATCAGTAAGTTAAAATACCTGTTAAGTTCTGAAATAGTTAACCAAGTACACTTAGAGTGACTATAATAGAAGAAACAATGAAAATTAAAGATCTGATTAGACTGAAGTTAACTGTGTTTACATTTGGAGAAAACCAAAGGGTTAAGGGGAGAAAAATAATTTTAGATGGTAACTGTCGAAATGTTACATTTATCTTTGCATAAAAGCCTTTTTCAGATATAACCCATAAGCAACTATTCAAATGAATAAATGTTTGAGAGTATAATTAAAATCAGTTACTGATCAAGTAGCTGGGCCTTCAAAAGAAAGTGTGAAAGAATGTGAGAGAGAAACAGATTTTTCAGTTCTGTTAAAAAAAAAAAAATTAGAAAAACACGTTAAATAACAGGTATATTTGTGTCAAAAATATTTCCAAAAAGATATCCAAAAATGCAGAAAAGTAGATTAAAAGCATCTTTTCATGTTGGTGATATATATGTTGACTTATGCATTAGACTTCAAAAATTTGTATTTTGACTGGGAGAAGTTTTAGGTTCAAACTAGGGGGGAAAAAAATCTCTTCTTGGTTCCCCACCTCCCGCACCCCCCCTCCCTTTTTTTTTTTTATTGGATGTGGATGCTGTTCACAGAACTTTGCCTTTTCGCTCCTATCGGGTTTAGTACAGTTCATGCGCAGGTTTCAGTAAACATTAACTACTTTTATCAGGGCTTGCAGTGTGCTGAATGGTTAGCAAAGAGAGTGTACTGCAAGAAACAGATGAAAATGAGAGAGTCCAAGGTCACATGGATGAGAGAATTTTTAAAAATTATTGAGAATTTAGGGAAGAGACAGCAGGTTTCACACTTGAGGATTTCTCTTCTCTTTGGTTATGTGGGCCTAAGACAAGGCGACTTTGCCTATCATTTTTATGTAGTGAGGCTAAAACAGATTGTTGGATGCTTCATCTGACTGACGAGGCAAGTGATTTTAAAACAGTATTCTTCTTTCCTTTCATTAAAAAAAAAAACAAAAAAAAACACCTCGGCTTTATTCAGGGCGGTTGTCTAGCCTGAAAGATTCTCAAGGTCCCAGCAAAAGATTGTAAAAAAAAATACTGTAACTTTATCACAGTGATTCTGAAGATCATTTTCAGTTTTATAGGGGTTTCCTTTTTTCCTTTCTCAAAGATTATTTGGGATTGCCCTCCGATTATCAGTTTCATTTCTGGAATTAGCACAGTTCAGTCATGCACCAGGTGCTAGAATGAAAGCTTGCTAAATATAGAATAAACATGCTCCCTTCAAAAATCATGTAATAATCTAAAGCTTTTGTGCTCCTCTGTATCGTTTTAGAAAACGCAGATGTGATTTGTGCTTATTTATAGTTAAAATGACATGAAAGTTTTAGAAATTACTGACAATAAAAATCCTCCTCCTTCTGCCCCTTTAACGCAGTATGTATTGAAGCACTGAAATAAATAGCTTGCCACTGGGCCTAATTTTTTACTCCCTAGCTGGATATTTCGTTTACCAATCTGCCCTTATTACTCTGGCAAACTACTCTAAAAGTTTAAAGTCGTGAAGAGAAAACAAAAGTTGCCCTTTGAGATATTGTTCCTTAAATGGAAGTATTGAATTTAAGCTCTCAAAAAAAAATTTTTTTTTTAAATTTGGAATTAATTTCAAACTTCAAAAGAATTGCAAATTTAAAAATTGCACAAGGAGCACCTGTATTCCTGTATTTCCCATTTAAATCCATTTTTAAATGGGTTTCTGCTCTGTCCCCCTGTGGCCCAAGTTTCGAAGCGTCCGGAATGTGTGTAGTTTGGGTTTGCTATTTTTAAAAGACAGCTCGGGGGACTGGCGAGTAGTCGATTGAAAGAGCAGCGTGGCTTTGCCCGAGTACCACCCACTGCCACCACAGTCCTGGAGAAGATGGAAGCGCCAGGCTGGTGGCCTGGGCGCTGGAGAAGCACCTTCCCCTCAGGAACCAGGGCCGGCCTCGACGGGCTTCCCTGCACGAGAGTGTAAAAGTGGGTGCAAAGTGGCCTCGGTCTAAGGAAAATGTTTTCGTACGCCTGAAAGCGCCTGAGCCGTGGCCCTGGGAAACACCCATTCCCCTCTCCCCAGTGTGGCGAACGGGCAGCGGGCACACAACTGCCAACAGGCGGCCTGA
>JAQZBX010019585.1:0-33684 GCA_029593785.1 Cabassous unicinctus | reverse complement strand
GGCTCAGGAGTTTGGTGCCTTGCCAGTGGGCCCTACTTTGGAATTTATGCTCCCCAAGGTGACAGAGTTGGACTCAGTTGTGGTTTCCCTACACATGGCTCTTCTGTCCTTCTATTTGAACCTATAATTAGTACTAGATGTACGTATGTATTTGGTAGATGTATGTCCAAGAGACTTAAACTTTGGGGCTTTCCATGTGCCAGCTGGGCCCAGAATCTCATCGGAGTTGCAAAACCTACTCTCAAGTTCATTGGTCTCACCCAAGACAACTAAAATACAGGTGATGATGGACAACTACCATTCCAAGGAACCAAGAGATTCTACAAGTACAAGTAAGAGAGTCCCATCCATCTGCCCTATGGGATCACAGCCCCCTCTCAATTAGAGGTGGAGTGGACATCACCATCCCAGAATCCTCAGGATTAGGGAATGAACTATCAACTAGACTTACTGACGTTCTTCTATAGACTTATTGTGATTCTAGCAATGAAAGAAATTATATCATTGATGTGGAGGCAGTGGCCACTGGAGGTTCTGATGGGAGGGAGAGGGAAAAATAAGTGTGATATGGGGGCATTTTTGGGACTTGGGAATTGTCCTAAATGACATTGCAATACAGATACAGGCCATTTTAAATCTTTCCATAAACTACAGAATCGTGTGTGAGAGAGTAAACTACAAAGTAAACTTTAATCTGTGCTTAGTGGCAATGCTCCAAAATGTGTTCATCAATTTCAATGAATGTACCTCACTAATGAAGAATGTTGTTAATGTCGGAAAATGTGGGAGGTATGGGATGTGGGGCATATGGGAATCCCCTATATTTTTTATGTGACATTTGTATCACCTAAGTATCTTTAAATAAAATCAAATAAAATAAAATACATAAATAAATCAAACATAATAGTGCTTCCAAAGAGAAATGTGAACTTATTTTTTCATAGATTTTTCAAAGTTTGTTTTAATAAACATTTGAATTTTAATGTGTTCTTTGAAGCACACATTCTTTCAAGTAATATTAAATCATGCTAACATTGCCTTCCTAAAATAATTATGAAATTTTATGTATAAAGTAATTGAGGAGAATAATATGAGAACAGTAATAATAGCTATCATGTTATTAGTGTTTATCACATGAGAGCCACTCCTAATTATTTACATATATTATGCATCATTTATTCCTGGCCATAACAGAATATGGAACTTGCCATTGTCCTTGTTTTCCAGATATAAAAATGGAAGCTCAAAGAGGCAAAGTGACTTGATAAATAACAGACTTAGGATTCAAACCTAGTTATGCTTGGCTCCAAAGTCTTCTCTTAACCACTCCTCATAAGCACCTGAACAAATGTTGTTTGCAAGGAAATTACAGGTGTACAAATGCTTTATAAAGGTTTCGAGATTTTTACAAAGCTTCTCTTACATACCTAAGATTTAAGTTAGGTAATGATAGAACTTTTCTAGCACAATTCAAATCATATATTGCATCATTTCATGCAAAACATTATTTCCTATGAAGAGCAATCTTTATAATCATTGATAACAGTAAAATAAATCAACATTTTTCCTGGAAATAAAGTAAAATATTTTCAATCATTTAATGTTTTAAACTTTCTTTCTTATTTTGAGCAAATTAATGAGTTTATTTTAACACATGCAATCAACATAGGACATTTTATGGACGTGTTTTCGTTAAAACCTCAAAAATACTCTGTGGCTTAAATGTCATCTTATAGGTAGAGCTCTATATCCAACCCTCAATCTCGCTTAATAGTGCTGATATAACTTGGCAATACAGAAAGCCTTTTCAGTATTTCTGTTAATACTGTCAAAGGTATTTTAAAGAACCTAATGTTAAGCATCTTTTCTCCTCCCCTCTATGTGCAAGAAGTAGGAATTTGAAACCATAAAGACTTTCAGATGGTATTGTGAAGGTTTACAAATGTATGCCTTTTTCTACCAAATGGGAAACCATGCCTGCTTTTCTCGTTCCTTGTATCACAATGAATGGGTCTGAATTTATGACCAAAATTAACTGGTTATCATTATGTTGCTAAACTCTACCCAACTCTAACAAATCAAAGGTTTGAAAGAAAAACTCACCTGCCAGATTCTAGAGTTGGCCTGGATTTTGTCTTAATGACATACTTTTCTGTTTCACTTTCAAAATTGCTAAAAATACATAGAAAAAGTCTAACAGGGAGAACAGATTCAGTATGAACAAAATATGTTTTTCCATGAATATAGTTGCAGCAGAACCCCAATCCACTAGGCCTAAACAACCAGATCTAAAGCGCCCTTAGTTTTTCAAGCTGCAATGATAAATACCATACAATGGGTTGGCTTACACATGGGAATTTATTAGCTCATGGTTTTGGAGGCTAGAAGGCTGTTAGCAATCCTTGGGTTCCTTGGCTTTCCTGTCACATGGTGATGCCCTCTCCTTTCTCTTCTAGGTTCTCGTTGACTTCCTACTTCTGGCCATTCCCTGTGGCTTTCTCTCTCTAGGTCTGAATTTCTTCTGCCTTATTAAAACTCCAGTAATCCAAATTATGGCTCAACCTTATTCATGTAGGCCACACCTTAACTAAAATAACATCTTCAAGGTTTCCTATTTACAATGGGTTCACACCATCAGGAAGGTGGATCAAGATGAAGAACATATCTAAATTGGGAACATAATTAAATACATCACAAACCCTTCATCAGATGAATTTCAGAGAAAAACAACACCGAAGCGAGAATAGCTAATATATCAAACAAGTTTGATTTGTGACATAATAAAAAAAAATTACATGTTTACCACTGTTCTTTGAAAATTTATTGATTATCTTATGCATCTGGATTAAACATGAGAAAGTCACAGGTATTTTTCTTCTAACACAGCAGCATATCTTAGCTTCATAGGGCCTAAAGCTTATACAGTTTGTTACCTTCTTTCAGGAAATGAACACAGAAATAAAAATTGCATTTAAAAATGAGTATTTATTGAGGAAGAGAAATCATAGCTTACAAATTTTAAAAAGCTTGGAAAAACCCCAAACATCACAAAATTTTAAAAAATCCGCTATAGTTTTATCAATTCACTGCCTGAAGCACCTATGTGATACCTTCTTTCTTACATTTTTTGGGTCTATTCATTCTTTGTTTGCCTTCACCTTTCAATTCTCATCAGTTGTTTTGTAATATCATGTTGTTGTTTTTTTGTAGTAATACAAATCAGTTTTTAAAATGATTTACAAAATAATGTTTTATTATTTTTAGTTTAGAAAATTTCTTTAGCTTCACCCACTGATAATTTTTAAGATCAGTTTCAATTTGAGGAAGTTCTATCAAGGTTTCTTTATGTGTATGCAATTTCTGGTTCTGTTTTTACATTACAAACCTTGCTTCTTCCTCCATTATCAACATACTCTGGTGTCAGGCACAGCATGGAAAAACTCAAATCACAATTTGACCTGTGGCTCTGCACCTTTTTGTCTTGGTGCCAGATCAGTCTGTATACTGGGCAGCAGGAGGATTACTGGAAGCCATTTCTACACCTGGATAGCTAGTAATGCTTTAATTATGCATGGAAGTGACTGAGAACATAGACATAGTCTACCAAATGAAAGTGTCCCCAACTCAACTTCTCCTCAGCTGGATCTTAAAAGTGCCCACAGTTATTTCAAAGCTACTTATCAGGAAGGCACATGTGATGGTGAGAAGTTGGAGGGTAGACAATAGTGCTAGCCTATTGTGGCTAAAATTTCATCTAAAAATATATACAAACACAAATGACCAGGTGACCACATTTTTAGAGCTGATTCTAGGCTTGTGGCCCTAAGGGGCCTTAAGTCTGCATTCACATCAGTAAATATGCCTCTGCTCTTAATAGTTCAAAGGGGTGATATTCTGGAGCCAGCTTGTAGATGGGCTCAGAAAAGTCAATTGTGCCCATCTCTAACCAACTCTATGTTCAATGACATCATTTGGTTCCTAGAAATTGGACATGGTGGGAGAATTTGCACCAAAGAAAAGGTCAAATACAACACATCAGGGCTTTTATTTTTGCGGGGAACCAGTAGTTATTTACCAGCACACTACTGGTCTTATTGTCTCTTTAAGACACAAATTTAAAAATTAGAATGACAAGTTACAGATAATTCTCAAAATTCAAAACTTGAATTACATTAAATATTCTTTCCTAACTAAACTCCAGCCTTCCTTGGACCAGAAAACTATATTGGGAAGGGTTTTGCAACTTGGTTTCTTCTCTCCTTTGCAGTTCTACTTCTCATTACCAATAGCAGCTTCAGGTCTCTCAGATAAAGACTAGAAAAGTAAGTCAGAAGGGTTTCCTATTTTCTCTTGGTTTCACATTTTTGGGGCTTAGAGTTTAAACTGACTCATTTTTCTATGAGTATTTTAATGCTTTATGTGCATATTCCTATTGCTGATGACTTTTCCCCTGCAGTTGTTTTGATCTGGTCTGATGGGTCTATTTCTGGGTGATAATTTTCAACTTCTTGCTCAGCCCCTTGAGATCTCAGTCACATCCAGCTTTCTGCTGAGTTCCTTCTAGCCCATTGGTGCTTTCTTGAACCCCAACTAACTACAGTTTGTTTCTCTTTCCCATGTGTCCTTCCTCTAGTCCACTTGACATATATATGCCTCTACTATCCAAGTAAAACTTGAGGGTCCAGGCGGATTTGCAGTCAACTACTTCTATTTAGCTGCAGAGTTCTTCTGAGCCATGAATCAGCTATGAGCTCTCTGTGTTTTCAGCTTCAGAACACTCTAAGCAGCTTCCTGGACAGCTCTCTGACTTTTCAAGAGGGGAAGAAGATTGCCTTCTTCCATCCTACTTACCTTGACTGGGGATGGGAGTAGGAGCTCTTTACCAGGTACCCCTTGTCTCTGGACTGTCACTTTTAATATTTCTGGAGAGTCTGACAATTTTAGAATTGGTCTTCAATTATTCTGCACATGGAGTCAGGCTTTGGTATGCCAGAGGCTCTGTCATTCTATCACACATATATCATGAGTTCAGTGTCCACAATAGGAGGATGGAGGGAAACTAGGGTGATTGCTGAGATCCAGTTTGCTTGTTTTTTTTCCTAAAGGATGCAGCATTATGACTATCCACTTTATTAATCACAGTTGTTATGCAAAAAGTAACCACTTTGCTTCTGAGAAGCCAAGCTTTCATTTTCCTTCATTTTACTCAACCACCAAATCGAGAGAATTGTGACTGATAAAGAAAAAGGATGAATTGGTGACAAATTTTGTTACCATGATAATTCACTTTTCCTTAATCTGAAGTAATATAATTTCTTGAATAATTCATTTATACTCTAGCTAAGAAAGATACATATTCCACTTTTAGAAAATCCATTTTTCATTAATTATTACTTTCATAAAGAAATATAAGTAAAATAGATTCAAAAAGTAAAAACTTTACCCAGATTTTTCCTTTTGGAGTAATGAAAATATTCTAAAATTGACTGAGGTGATGACAGCACAACTTTGTGATGAAAATGAGAGCCACTGAGCGTACACTTTGAATGGATCGTACAAAGCATGGGACTGTATAACACAGGGAATCCAGTAGTGGATGATGGACTATGGATAACAGGACAAATAGGAGAACATTTTCTCCTGAACAATAACAAATATAAAATACTAAAATAAAGTGTTAATAATTGGATGGTTTGGGGGGAAATACATGAAATGTAAGATATGGACTGTAGTTAGTAGTAATATTTTGATGATGCTCTTTCATAATTTGTTACAAATGTTTCACAACAATACAAGGTGTTGGGTTTGGGGAGACACATGGGAGCCCTGTATGATGATATGCATTTTTTTGGTAAATTCACAACTTTTACTATACATTTATTGTTTATGTATGTTCATGTGTGAATGATATACTTCAATAAAATTTTATTTTAAAAAACTTTACCCAGTTTGCTAAACATTTAGGAAATAATCAACCTTTGTCATTTCAGCCTGCTTATTAGTGAAAAGGTTTGACGCTCAATCTACACACTCAAGGGTATAATAAAAAGAACTCTTTTATTTTCTTATACTCAGTTTCTGTTGGGTAGTAGAGACATAAACTTTGCCAGTTTACGGCTACTTGCCCCTCTCCGTGAAGGCTGACTTAGCTTGGGGGCATAGCACATGGTTCTGGTCTTGAATTTCCTTAACCAGTGTGGTAGTTTTGTAATTCTTCCCAACACTTCAAATAGTAGCTGGTGATAGAAATTCCCCAGGGAATTCCTATCACTTCTTTACCATTTATCTTTCGATATCTTTACCTTCCCATATTTACCTGCAACTACCAAACTTTAAAATAATGCAAAAACTCTATCATCTCCTACAACTGTGCTTTGAATCAAAAGTCAGTCTATGAGTTGCTGATGAAATCATACAATCATCTGGAGATGAGAGTTAAAACTGCAAAGTTTCCAGCTTTAACTTCTCTCTTTGGCTATTAATAAACAGACATTTTCATTGCCCCTGTCATATCACCTGTAATTCTTCACAGACACTAACATAAATCTTCCTACTGCTTCTAAATCCACATATTCACACCACTCTCACTTTTAGTAAATAGCTGCATATTTCATTCCATGGAGAAAATTAATGCCTCACTCATGTTCTTCTTTAACCTTACATTCAAGGTATCTGGAGGGTCAAATGTATCTTTACCTCTCTTGTATGGTTTTCTGTACATCAAAGGACACTTCCACAGACTTTTATTCAAGACCAACCTCTGCTCTATCGCCTTTACTGCTCCAACACAAGTATTCCCTCATAAGTTGGGTGCTCATTCTTTCTTTCTCAACTGAATAATTCCAGACAGGTTGCATTAGTTTCTTGCAGATGCTGTAACAAATGACCACAAACTTAGTGGCTTAAAACAACAAAATTTATTCTCTTCCAGTTCTAGTAGTCAGAAGTCTGAAATGGTCTTATTTGGCTAAAATCCAGGGCTGTGTTCCTTCCAGAAGCTCTAGAGAAAAATTCATTTCCTTAACTCTTCCAGCTTCTACAGGCTGCCTGTATTCCATGACTCATGACCCCATTAAAGCCAGCAGCATAGCGCCCCCCAATCTTGCTTTCTCTAACTCTTCTTCTTCTCTCTTATAAGGACCCATGTGATTAATTTGCAACCATCCAATGATAATGGAAGATCATCTTCCCAGCTCAAGATCCTTAACTTAGTGATATCTACAAAGTCACTTTTGCTAAACAATGTAAAATAATCACAGATTTCTGGGCTTGGGACATGGGCATCTTTGAAGGGAGCATATCATTTGGCCTATCACACAGGCCATCAAGATGCTCAATAATTTCATATGTTTATTCTGACTTTTCTTTGAATTCTGGTTCCATAATATAATATTTCTATGATCTTGGTTGGGTTACTTAATCTAAGTTTGAGTTTACTTCTAATGTAAAAATAATAGTTATTACCTGGTCATTAGAATTATAGATTCCCACAAAAGGCATATTCAGGTCTCAACTCCTGTTCTGTCAGTGTGAACTCATTTGCAAATATGACCTTTGAAGATATTATTAGTTAAGGTGTGCCCAAACCAAAGGAGGGTGGGCCTTAATACAATATGGTTGAAGTCCTTATAAGCAAAGGAAATAGGACCATAAGAGAAGAAGCCAAAGGGAGCAGTCAGAAGATGGACATCAATGGAATCCCAAGAGAAAGGAGAAGACCACTATGTGTATTGCCATATAACAGAAAACACAAGGAATCCCAAATATTGCCAGCCAGCCAGAAGATACCAACCCAGGGAAGAACCAAGCCTTCTAACCTCAGAAACTATGATATAATAAATTCCTGTTGTTAAGCCAACTGATTGCATAGTATTTGTTTTAACAACTAGAAAACTAAAACAATATCTCATATATACCCACAGTAATATATACATTCCAATTTATTTGGGTTGGAAGTGTGCCCTCAGAATTCCTTCAAATGATAAAATGTTAACCATGATACACAATAATTTGATTCTCTCACCCATTTCTAAGTCAGATAGCCCTCCTAAGCAAATAACTTCAAATGCTATTCTGGTTAAACCTCTTTTTACCCTCTTCTAAGATTAGGTCAGTCTAAGCCTTTGTGTTAGCTCTTTTCTGACAGCATCTCATTTATAACTCCCTTTCACATTTTTCTTCCTACTTTTGATGAACTCATGTATCCACTGTCCTCCCCTCATACACACACATGCACAGCCAAGCCCCCACAGTGCTGCTCTTTAACCACCCGAGAGAGTGGTAACACCTATGCTTCACCAAAACATATTGTTGGAAAATAAAATAAGATAATGAATATGAAAGGAGTCTGAAACCTATAGAGTGCTCTACAAATAGGGCACAATAATCAGTGCATATGTGACCATCTAATAATCTGTTCATTCCTGAAAATTGTCTTGCTAATTGAAATCTGACATGTTGAAATTGCTAAATGAGAGTATATCTTACCACATGCTTATGTACCTCTCCTAAACATTTGCTTTCTATTCTTACCTTTATGACAAAAAGAGAGGTTTCTATTATTACTTTTTATGGTTTCCTAGAAGAAGATTGTCTGGTTGATCATTTGGAGGGGAAGAAAAAGATCTTTGGAGTGATTTTTAAGTTTAAGGGCTCCTCCTATATACATTGCCACCATAGAAGCTAGAGGCTAGAGATCAGAATACTAAGGTATGCTCCTTGGTCTATGTCTTAGTTGTCACAATATTTCATTGCTCATTTTTATTCCAAATTAAATATGGAACCATGTGGGGTTGCAACGCTGCCTACAGCATGCTAGTTCTCTGCTCAAGTGATCATCTGTCCTTTACAGATCAAGGGTTTCCTTTTTGGCAACATGCTGGCTTCCAATTTCCCTATAACGGTATTTTACAAGCTACTTATACATATGCTCTGGTTTTCAATCATATCTTCAAGGCACTGGTAGTTTTTTTAAAACAGAGTGCCAAAATGCTTCTACACATCAATTAGTAGGGTTCTGCCTCTTGGAAAGCCAATTCTATTTAAGTTTCCCAAGCAAGACATAAAGAGGGTTTAAAATTCAGCAAAATCTGAAAAAGATCATCAGGTAACAATACTTCAAAGAGTATATATATATCAGTAACTTTTCAATACAAACAAAAATGTGGCAAAAATAAGTCGTTTTATTCTCCACAAGTTTTAACCATGGTATAGAAAGGAAATTTCATAAGGCTCAGAATAGATTAATTAAGAGCATGAATAAATGTTGTTGAACCTATGAGATACAGAGATTTACAGATACTCAAGTTATCCATAATTAAATAGCCTGGAATATAGCAGCAGACATTTCTTCTTAAGGTTTAGTGATCTTAGAACAAGTTACTTGACATCTAAGACTTTCTGCCAAGTGTATTTAGCTATTGCACCTGCTATTCCTTCCTTCTATAATGCCCCCTCACCATCTTTCTATCTAGTAAATACAACCTTTATATTGAAGACCATCTTCTTTGGGAAGGCTTTTCTGATAGGCCTTTCTCAAGACTTTTCTGATATGAGTAGATAATGACTTAGAAAAATGCTGAATGCTACTATGTTCCTGTCCTGGCAGGAAACGTAACAGATAACTAGCTTTCATGCCAGTGTGGGAGATAAATAGTTTGTTCCTTTTTGAAGTGTGTGTGTGTGTGTGTGTGTGTGTGTGTGTGTGTGTAATCATGGTAAGTATTGTAAAGAAAAATTAAGTAGAGTAAGGGTCCATAGAGTCCCAGAAGGTAATAGAGAAATCTACTCAAAGGATGTGGTATTTGAAGATAGGTCTGAGGGAAGATAGGCTTGAGGGAAGTTTTGTAAAGAGCCATGCACTTGACCAGAGAAGAATATGCCAGATGGAACAAAAATAGGTAAATATGTTCGCGTATACTTGGTATACGTGAGGGGCAACAAGGAAGTCAGTGTAAGTGAGTGTGAATAAGAATGGTGGAAGTTAAATTGGAGTAGTCAAGGTTCAGACCATTTATAGTCTTGTAGGCTGTGATACGGACTTTGAATTTTATTCGGAATGCAATTGGATATTGATCAGCAGAATGACATTATTTATTTTCAAGGATGACTAAAGCTGTGCAATCAAGGACTGGGTGTGCAAAAGGTGAAACCAAATCAAAAGAATTTTATTGCAGGAACTCTGATTAAAGATGATGGAAATCTTTGCCTGTGGTTTTAGAGTAGGGGTCATAAGAATTGTCAGATTCTGGATTTATTTTTAAAATAAATCCAAGAACATGTGTTCTCAGATCAGACATGAAGTATAAAAGAAGTAAAGGCATTATGGATAACTCTGAGATTTTTGGTTCTATGCAACTGAAAATATTCAATTGTCATTTACTATAATAGAAATCTACCTGTTATAAGCAAATGATTTTCTTAGTTAGAATAAAGAATGAGTCAGTTAGAAAAGGTTCAATTTGGAATAGAATACATTGCTTCAGATGGTATGGAGCTGCCACTTGCCAAGATGGAGAAAACTTCAGGGTAATTAGTTCAATTTTGGATGTGAAAAGTTTGAATTCTATTAGATGTTCAATTGAAGGTGACAATTAGGAGAGGGTTAAATTCCTAGATTTTACTGGATTTTTATTGGATTTCAAGATAAAAGGGTCTGAATTGGAATTATACATTTGCAAGTTGTCAGTAAAAATAAGATATTTAAAGCCATATTGCTGGATGAGATCATCTAGACACAAATGTAAATGAAGAAAAGAAACTGTCCAAGAACTGAGCTAATTTATTTTGATGAGTATATTGATGTCCAGACAGACTAATTAGAGATTTCCACTATTCCAGCTAATGATCTCCAGGGCCAGGATTAGAAATCCAATCTCTTTAATCTCCAGTCAGTGTTCTTTCCAATAAGTTTGCCCTTCCTTTTGGTTAAAATGAAAAAATATATTTCCTATTGGACACATATTAAGATACACCAAGATAAATAAATCCTGAGGTATTTGCAGCTTTGAATTTATCTAAGGAGTTTGGTTCCCAAAGCTGTCCTTCATTTTTTTTTTTTTCCTGAGGTACCGAGGGCTGGGGATTGAACCTGGGACCTCATATGTGGGAAGCCAGCGCTCAAACACTGAGCCACATTGGCGCCCCTGAGTTGTTGTTTTTTTTGTTGTTGTTGTTTTTCCCTCATTTGTTTTACTTGTCATTTGTTTTTATTTTTTTCAGGAGGCACCGGGAACTGAATCTGGTTCGTCCCATATGGGAGGTGGGATCTCAACTGCTTGAGCCACATCTGCTCCCAGTGTCCTTCACTTTTGTGCACCATGCAACCAACAGTAGTTGTATAGAGTGAATAAACACATTCTAAGAAAATATACCTTCACCATATTGCAATGACTGCCAAAAGTAAAAGATATTCATTTACTATAGCATCCAAATAAAAACACTGAGAAGAAGGTATAAATTTTATTGTATCAAGGAAACAGAATAATTGTATCTTTTAACGGAATGATCACTTTCCATTTGTAAACAGTGTAACTAAACATATGTCTCACCTATGAGAGAGGAAACTCTTGAGTGACAGATATCTGTTTCAGATATTTGTATTCTCCTGACTATAGAGCCTGGTACCGTGGGCATTCAACAAATGTTGTTTTGTTTTGTTTTGTTTTGGGGAAGAAATGAAAGACTAAAAGAAGGAAGGTTTAGAAAGCATGCTACCAACATTAATAATCTGGGGAATTAAGAGGATTTGTTAATTGACAGTCAATAGTTAGTTCTGAGTGAGCCCTTTCAGTTAAGTAGGGGAAAAGGATAAGATAGTCCTAAGAAATAGGAGAGGGGAAAAACACGGGACAGTACCGAAGTAAGGATGATTTTAGAAAAAGTGAACTTGGAACCTTGTAAATAAATAAGAAAGATAGGAGAAGTTGAAGATGAAAACAAGTATAATAAATATATCAAGGTCTGGAGGAGATGGAAAAAGAGAGGGCAATGAGGGCTGGTGCAGGGAGTAGTTAGACTTGAAAGAGCAGAGGACATTTTTCTTAAATGATAAAAGAAAATCAACGGGTTAAGAAAATTCTGAGTTAGAAAACAATTCAAGAGGAAGGGTGAACCTAATCTCAGTGAAGTAAGAAGCAGGGTCATTCTTTGAGAGTGAAGAAGATGGTTGGGTGATTGGATACTATAAGACATTTCAGAAAATATTAGAAAAGCCACTGTGAGAACTATGATAGGAAGTCCACAGGAGACAGATAGATGGTTTTCTGAGTTAAAAAGAAACATGATGACAGTATCAATGTGAAGTAGACACAATACTGTTTCAGGCAGTCTTTAGTGAAAAAGTTTTA
This sequence comes from Cabassous unicinctus, assembly GCA_029593785.1. Lineage (NCBI taxonomy): Eukaryota > Metazoa > Chordata > Mammalia > Cingulata > Chlamyphoridae > Cabassous > Cabassous unicinctus. The sequence continues at coordinate 21,337 of JAQZBX010019585.1, read as the reverse complement.
CTAGCAATAACTGTACAAATAATTGTATAAGTACAATTGAAAATAGTCCTGTCTTTGAATATGTACTTTAATTAGAGTTAAATACAAACACTTAAACGCACAGCTAGCTGTCACTTCCTGAGTAATTTACTGTGTGGTAGGCCCTGGACTTGGGAATTAACTCACTTAATCCTCTCAACAATTCTCTGAGATGGAATCTACCACTTCTCTATTTTAGGTATGAATAACTGAAGCCTAGAGAGAGAGATTATGCTATTTATCCAAGGAAAACAAGCAGGAAGTGGCAGAACCAAGCTTTGAACTGAAGTTAATCTGGTTTCAGATGTTATAGTCTTAAACATACAGTGATGCTAGTGACTTGAAAATTAAATTAATATATACACACTTAAAATCATATATGTCAAGTCTAATTTTTCTTTCTTTCCAGATTTATGGTGGCAAGGAAAAAAAGCTAGATCAAAAGTTGATTAAGGCTGAAAGACTAGGAAAAAATGATATGAACTGAGAGCAATGTTCTGATAAATGGAATATTTCAAGTAGAAAATAGCATAGATAATAACTTAAGTAATAAAAGATTCACAAATATGAAGGATAATATTTTTCACCTGGATAAAACAACAATACATTTAATAAAGAGAATTTTAAGGAAAGGGGTAAAATTTTTACATTTTTTCCTATGTAAAGTATTACCAGGCATTAAATTTACAATATAGAAATTTTAATCAGGACAAGAGAAAAGCTTCAAGGAGTATGTGGAGAGATCTATGAACAGAAAAATAACCCATGAAAGAATAATGTATATTTTTTATGTCTTAAGATAGTTTGGTAGAAAGTCATTCTCTCATTCATCCCTTCCTTTATCACTTGCATTTATGCTTAGAACTGTAGAGCAGCAATTTAATTATGGGGCAGTTGGGGATGGAGCATAGACAAATGTGGGTGATTTATTTTAGGTAGCACCTAAAGCATCTCCACTAATGAAGAGTTTTGGTTGAAGGAAAAGTCTGTTGGCTGTTTAAATAGGAAAACAGAAAATTCCATCTACAAGGCGTACGAAAGAAAATTAAAGAAAACAGTCCTCTTGGCTTAGGTTCTAGAGGTCTGTGTCTAGTACGGCTGTGGTAACTATTAGCAAAGTGACTTTGTTGATTAACCTCTACTGATCTCAGTTATCTCACCTGTAAATTGAGAGTTGATCTCTGAAGCCCTTTCTAGCTGTAACAACCAATGAGTATCTAATGTTAGATTGTGGCCCAAAGCACAAAGAATATAGTGATGGCTAACTGAAGATACCAGAAACTAACTTTTACACATATTGGATATAAAATTTGAGGGGAACATAAAAACAAAAAACCAGAATACATGATGGGATAGGATTTCTTTAATAAGAATAAAGCAGATTTGAAAATTATACCCACACATTCACACACCAATACACACATACACACACCAAGCTGAAATGTGTATGTGGAGAGAGAGATTGAGATTTTGACATTGGAATTGGGCAAATTTACGGAAAAAGTTTGTGATTATCTGTTTCCCTGAAGGAACTTCTGTGATGGCATTCTAAAAGGCTGCATTTCCCCCCTTTACAATAAAATCAAATGGTGTCTATGTTCTAGCCTTCTGATGAGTAATTGGTATGTTTATTTTTCCTCATTTGGAATTTTCTTAAGCATTAGATGAAGTGTTGTGCAGATAGCGGAGTCTAGAGCATTTATTTTTTTCGTTCTTTCTTATATCTTTGTTAAGTCACCCTAAGTTTTCTAATGAGTGGTTTACATTAAAAAATGACACATTTAAATGGCCAAACATATTTTAGACTAGTGCATGCTGCCATGTTAAAGAATGGATAAAAGCTAGCCCTTAATAGTGTCAAGCTCCTCTGTCCCAAGTAGAAAAACAGTCTCATGTGAGTTAATTTTTGTGTAAGGTGTGAGATGATGTTCCTCTCATTCTTTTGGATATGGATATCAAGCGCCATTTGTTGAAGAGGCAATTCTCTCCCAGTTGAATGGGCTTGGTGGTCTTGTCAAATATCAATTGACTGGATATGCAAGGATCTATATCACAACTCTCAGTTCGGTTCCATTGGTAAGTATGCCTATCCTTGTGCCAATACCATGGAGTTCTGACCATAAAGACCTTGGAAGATAATGCAGAGAAGCATCTACAGGATCTTGTATTAAGAAACAGTTTCATGAACTTTATACCCAAAGCACGAGTGATGAAAGAAAAAAATAGATAAATGGGACCTCCTCAAAATGAAAAACTTTTGCACCTCAAAAGAGTTTGTCAAGAAAGTGAAAAGGCAGCCTACTCAATGGGACAAAATAATTGGTAACCATATATCTAATAGGGGCCTAATATCCAGCATATATAAAGAAATCCTACACCTCAAAAATAAAAAGACAAACAACCCATTTTTAAAGATGGGCAAGTGATTTGAATAGACACTTCTACAAGAGGAAACACAAATGGCTAAAAAGCACATGAAAAGATGCTCAATAGCTCTAGCTATTAGGGAAATGCAAATCAAAACTACAATGAGATATCATCTTACACCCATTAGACTGGTAGCTATTAAAAAAACAGAGGACTACAAGTGTCAGAGAGGATGTGGAGGAATGAGAACACTTATCCAGTGCTAGTGGGAATGTAGAATGGTGCAGCCACTGTGGAGGACAGTTTGACCGTTCTTCAGGAAGCAGAATATAGAACTGCCATTTGATCCAGCAATTCCACTGTTGGGTATATTCCCAGAAGAACTGAAAGCAAGAATGTGAACAGATATATGCACACCAATGTTCATAGCAGCATTATTCACTATTGCCAAAACTTGGAATCAACCCAAATGCCCTTCAACAAATGAATGGATAAACAAATTGTGGTATATACAGACAAGGGAATATTACTCAGAAGTAAGAAGGAATGCAGGATTTTAACACACAGGATAACATGGATGAATTTTGAAGACCTTATGTTGAGTGAAGCAAGCCAGGCACTGAAGGAAAAATATTACATGACCTCATGATATGAATTAAGCAAATTGAGCAAACTCACAGAGCTAGAGTCTGGAAAATAGGTTTATAGCAAATAGAAAGGGAGAAGAAGGTTGTCAGCCAACGCTCATATAGGCAAAATCTATGATAAAGGGGAAATGTGTAGTTTTACAGTAGAGGGGCAAAATGATACTTTTAGATTAGGCCTAAAGAACTTGGGAAAGTTCTTTTGGCAATATGGCGTGGGGGTACTGATTTAGGGTATTATATGCGGGGGGTATTTGGGGCAAGCTTCTAGAGAATGTGTGAGTGATCATCTTGTCATGGTGTGTTGCATCAGTGGATGGAGACACACATAATGAGTGGGAAGGTGTTGGACTCCCATCCTGGGGAGTCCTGCTATGTTTTCAAATAGAGGGGTGGGAGTCTCTCGAGAGCATAGGCAGTGTCTAATAGGGGAGGACAGCCCAGTATGTCAAGACTTCAATGTTGTTGCAAGTAACTATGAATCTTGTTCTTTAAGGAGTGAAGCTTGGTAGTTACCATTTGTCCTTAGGGGAGGGGAAGGAAGGAATAGAATAGAACATGGAGCATTTTGGGGGCGATGGAAGTATTCTACAAGATCATGAGATGATGGATACAAGTCATGTTAAATTGCATCAAATTTATCAAATTTCATCAAAATTTATAAAAATTTGTGGTCCAAAATATAAACCATAATGTGTATCATTGAACATGATTAGTATCAATGTTTCAATATTTATGCATCCATTGTAACAAATATACCATCCACATGTAAAATGTTATTAATAGGGGAAAGGGGATGGGGGGAGGATGTTGAGCATATGGGAATCCCCTATATTCTGTATGTGACTTTTCTGTAAGCTAAGGCTTCGTTGAAGACAAAATGAAGAAAATAAGACACTGGAGGAATAAACAGAAAAAAATATCACCGTACATACAAGATAACAGATTTTACACTGATGAAAGACGTACTGTAAAAAAAAATTTTAATTTTATATTTTAACTATTTTTTATTCCACATTTAAATTTTTTTATTTTATTTGTTATTTTTAAAACTATCATTATTATTTCATTTTCTTATTAATAGTAATTGATTATTTTCTCAGTTTCATTTTTGAAGAAGTTTTGGGTCACATAAGGGTTACAACTGTGGCAGGGGAGGCTCATTGGTGTGGGGTGTCAGTGAGGGGGATGCATGGGAGGAAGTTCACCTGGGGCTTACCTATAAGGCATATAAATGTGTTCAAGTGTTCAAAGGGCATTGTCATGGTGGGTGGAGATTCACACAATAACCAAAAGAATATCGAATTCCCATCCTGGGGAGCTCTGCCACCCTCCCTAATAGGACAGCAAGAATCCCCTGAGTACAGGGACAGTCTTAGTCTAGTATTATAAGGTGCCTAAGAGTTACTTCCTGAGAGCCTTTTTGTTGCTCAAATGTGGCCTCTCTCTAAACAGAACTCAGCATATAAATGCATTACCTTCCTCCAAAAATGAGCCTCTCTGGCACCAAGGGATTACTACCAAGCAACAACTAGCAACGCAACTGGAAAAAGATGTTGACCAAAAGGGGGAAAGGGTAAAGACAAATGAGTTTATATGGCTAAGAGACTTCAAAGTGATTCGGGAGGTCATTCCAGAGGTTACAATTATGCATGTCTCAGCAGGATCTCATTGACTGCCAAAGTAAATATTGCCTCAAATTGCAGAGACATCCAGACACTATAGGCAGGGCAGACATCTCAGGAGTTTGGTGGCCTGCCAGTGGTCCCTACTTAGGAATTTATGCTTCCCAGTGTGACAGAGTTGGACTCAGTTGTGGTTTCCCTACACATGACTCTTCTTCCCCTTCTATCTGGACCTATATTTAGTGCTCGAGTTGATAGATGTATGTTCAAGGTACTCATGTGCCAGCTGGGCCCTGAATCTCAACAAAGGTGCCACACCTACCTTCCAGTTCATTGGACTCCCCCAGGACAACTAACAAGGAGATGATGATGGACAACACTGATCCCAAGGAACAGAGAGAGTCTGCAACTGCAAGCAGGGTGGTCCCATGCATCTACTCCATGGAATCTAAGCCCCCTCTCAATTAGACGTGGAGTGGACATCACCATCCCAGAATCCTCAGGATTGGGGAATGAACAATGGACTGGAGTAGACTTATTGGTATTCTAGTATAAACTTATTGTGATTCTAACAATGGAAGAAGTTTTATCACTGATGTGGAGGCAGTGGTCACTGGAGGTTCTGAGGGGAGGGTGAGGGAAAAATAGGTGTAATATGGGGACATTTTCAGGACTTGGGAATTGTTCTGAATAACATTGTAATGACAGATACAGGCCATTATATATCTTGTAATAACTTACAAATCTGTGCGGGAAAAAGTGTAAACTACAATGTAAACTATAATCCACGCTTAGTGGCAATGCTCCAAAATATGATCATCAATTGTAACAAATGTACCACACTAATGAAGAATGTTGTTAATGTGGGAAAATGTGGGAGGGGTCGGGAGTGGAGTGTATGGGAATCCCCTACATTTTTAATATAACATTTATGTAATTTAAGTATCTTTTAAAAAAAATAAAAAAATATATTTAAAAAATATATGTATTTGAAAATAAGAAAATTTGTGCTTCACTCAAGTTCTCAAAAGAGCAATTTGCTGTTATGGAGAATGATTCCAAGTATATATCTAGAAAATAAAAATTAAAGCTCCAAAATATTTTGGGCTAAGAACTAACTTGAGAAAGGCTGAGCTTTCAGGGAGACTATTTTGCAGGTATGGTGATTGCAAGGGTGTTAAGCATGGATGAAGGATTGCCTCCATGAGAAGAGTCTAGACTTTTATTTTAGACAACAGCTTATTTGAATTATTGCGTTGGCCGTTCATAATTGATGGATTTAAGAATACCAACTACTGTTTTCTCATATTAAATAGATAAAAAATATGAATGTGAACTTCCCAAAACATCTAGAGCCCATCCAAACCATCTCGGTTACCTTATTTATGATTTGAAATAAGGGATAAATGGAAAGAAAATCTAATTCACATGAAAATGTAAGACTAGAAATTCAAATGGCAATTAAAATATATTTATAATAGAATATCTAGTAAGTTAAAAAATAAAACAAATGTGTATAAAATAATAAAGGATATTTAGAATACACAGTAGCATACTTAAGATGTTTATATATAGCATTTATATATTTAAAATTTATACATCATGCTTTGATACTGAAATAACCTTAAAGAATAACTTGAGGGAAAAATGATATAAGTAAATAGAAATAAAATGGGCTACATAGGAAAACTTTGGCACTTAATAAGTAAAATAATAACTCAGCAAACACCAACAAGATGAATTTCACTCACTTTACAGCTACAGTAAAAATCATTAGTACTTTTTTTAATTCAGCCAGAGGTCATATTTGGAAGGACAAAATTTATGAATTTGATTCACTAACAGTTTTCCCTCAAAAAAAAGAGAAAAATGTCTCCTTCTGAGAAATTCTCTTCCTAAAGAATTTTCTTCTCCCTCCCACATTCTAAAAGTCACCTCGCTTGATTTCAGTTCCTCAACATATTCCTACTAAGATATTTCCTGTGAGAGTTGCAATTTTAATAAGATTTCATATCATAAAAAATGTTGCCCATTTATCCAAACTAATAAAACTATGTATGCAGAGAAAATTTTGAAAATAAACCAATTAAATAATAATCCCAACACAAATTCACCAACAGTTGATTCTGCATATTGTGTTACCCTTTAGTTTTTGACCACATATATATATCATGTTAATATAATTTGGGGCTCTGCTTCTTTTTTTCCATTAATATTAAATTGTACGATTTTGGATCATTGGATTCATTTTCCACTATTTTGGTAATTTTTTTCATTAAAAAAAAATTTTTTTTTAAAGATTTATTTATTTATCCATTTATCCCCCCCTTGCTGCTTGTGCTTGCTGTGTCCATTCGCTGTGTGTTTTCTCCGTGTCTGCTTATCTCCCCCGTGCAGCGCGGGCTGGCCTGCCCTCACAAGGAGGCCCCGGGAAGCGAACCCGGGGCCTCACACATGGTAAACAGGAGCTCTATCGATTGAGCCACACCCGCTTCCCTAAAATTTTTTGATTTAGGTATATCATTAATACATGAGCATACATAAACAATACGTGTATAGTAAAAGGTGTGACCTTACAAAACAAACATGCTTATCATTATATAGGGCTCCCATACATCATCCACCACTAACACCTTGCATTGTTGTGAAATATTTGTTACAAACTATGAAAGAGTAATATTAAAATATTCCTGTGAACTATTGTCTATAAGTTACATTAGTTGTAAATTTCCCATATATCACCATATTCTTTATACTTTGAAACAATTTGTAAAGAAGAACATTCTTATATTTATATTATTAACCACAATCTTCATCTACCACCAAAATCACTTTGTTATACAGTCCCTAGATTGTTCTCTAGCTTTCTTTCAAATTACATTTATGTCCACAGACTACCCCTTTCAGCCACAATCACAATTATAAATCATCAGTGTTAGTTATACTCAGTACAGTATGTTACCATCAACTCTATTCATTTCCACACTTTTACAATAAACCTTATTAAAAATTCCACCTACCTTAAGCATCAGCTCCCCCTTCTCAACCTACATTTTATTTCCTAGTAACCTATATCCTAGAGTTTACCTCTGTGAGTTTACTAATAGCATTTAGTTCATATTAGTGAGACCATATAATATTTGTTCTTTTGTGTCTCAACATAATATCATCAAGAGTCATCCATGTTGTCATATGCATCCCAATTTCATTTCTTCTTACAGCTGAATAGTATTCCATTGTATGAATATACCACAGTTTGTTTATCCATTCATCGAATGATGGACACTTGAATTTTGGATCATTGGATTCATTTTCCACTAATTTGGTAAATTTTTTTAAAAGCTGCAAATGACATCTTAGAAATGAAAAGTTTTATTTTGTTTTTGTATTATTTTTTTTAATTCATAAAAAAAAGCTGGTTTCAGAAATCTATACGTAGGAACAATTTTTCAGAGTCTTATTAATTGTTGTGATGCTGCTTTTCAGAAGCTTTGCACCTATGTACAATGCTACCAGTTAATGTGTACTAGTTTTACTCCAACCTGACTAGCATGGAATATTATGTTTTTTAATTTAATAGGTTTTAAATGGTACCTTTTCTTTGTTTTAATTTGCAAGCCTTTGATTACTAGATAGTTTGCTCTTTGCCAGATGTTTATTTGTTACTTGGATATATATTTTTTAATGATTTGTTTACATTTGTTCTAGGCCCTTTTACCTACTGATATCTTGATGTTATTTACATTAATAACCACTTTTAATGTGTGATGCATTTTTCATCAACTCCTTGATTTTCTTATATTGCTTAAATTTGGTTGTGAAAAAAATTATGTAAGATTCCCAAGAACTTTACGTTTTTTTGATCATGGCAGTGCAGGCACTGGAGTGGTATTTGAAAGGCAGATGGATTTTTCTGCACTATTCAAAGCACACCAAATAGGCAGCAACCTAGTCTGCTTCGTTTCAAGGCAAGCTTTTTTAGCACCACAGATGGGTGCTTTTATGGGTAATGGGCTCTTTTACACAGGTATGGTACATGATGACTCTTGATAATAAAATGCATTCTAATGGAAATGTGTATTTAAATTAATGAAGGCACTGAGATAATCTAGCAAAAAGGTGTAAGCTGAAGGACTGAGAAGGAAGGTAATGGTAAGTTTGTAAAGGAAGGTAATGGTAAGTTTGTAAAATGCAGCTTCTCAAACTAGGTAAGATCAGGAAAGGATGGGTGATAGCCTAAAACTTGGAGAATGTAAGCAAACTATAAAGGAATGTAACTGTAAGTAAAAACAGACCTGAAGAAAATTAAGAAATTATCAAACATATATATATGTTTGATAAACGTACATATACACACACACACATATATATATACACAACAGTTATTATTGTAGTTTTTTTTCCCACACTTTTTTTTGAATAGGGAGGAAGGCAGAGATCAAATAACTCATTAAAGTTCACAGAGCAAGTCAGTGACAAAATCAACATCTAGCTCATAAATATCTTATTGTTATTTACTTTGCTTACAATTTCAGTACCAGGACTCAAATTAGCCAAAGTATTTCACAAGGAAGAGTGGGAGTTAAAATACTTTAGGCAGCTGCAAAAAAGGTGGGAGAAATAACAACTTAAAAGAAAGAAAGAAAGAAATAATAAACAGTGAGACACATTCTTGCAGTGGTTTCAATGGTTTGGGCTAATCAGATAATCTATTCCGGTGAAACCTGTTTCAGTGAACCTGATGAATCCCACACACATCCCAAATCCTATAGCCAGAAAAATATTGTATTAATATTACTCTCTTATTCTCTTAACCTGAAGGTAAGATTCATTTTGGTAGTGTTCAGATTTATTATCAAGTATTAATTAATGGAATTGTACTAAATTCATTGGTATTTTGTGGTTTCATATTTTCCTTTCTTTTCCTGGAGATGTTCATGTAAAGCTATGACATAAAAAATAAATATACTGTTTGGAAGTTGCCCTTCAGGAGCTGTTAGACTAAATTTAACATCGGAGTTAGCTACATTTAGCAAAATTCTGGATTTAAGCAGAATTGATTTCTGACTCACTTGCTAATGACCACTACCACAATATTCATAAACAGTCTTCTTTCCTCTGAATTCTTCCTTCCATTTTCCTTCTATTATTCTTTCATTCCACTTTTTTTCTCCCCAGCAGCTCCAGGTTTTCCATTTGAATTAGTGCTTCAAAACCCTGATAAAATTTCTACTCAGCCTAGAAAATGGTTTTCAAAACAATACGAATTTTATGTTTTATCACCTGTATCACCACAAAGAAGTTGATTCCACTCCCAGGAACCTGGAGTGGAAGTGGAGATAAGATTCAGAGAACTCGAATAGAACTGAAGAAGTTGCAAAAGGAAATAATTAAAGTGGGTCCAAAGAGAACAACACTCTCTGGAATCTTCATTTGATGCCAATAATGTGTGTGTATGTGTGTGTGTTTCTACTTTCTAATTGCTGGGACTCCTATTATCCCCAAATGAAAATCCCAGGGTGATATTATAATTTCATCTTCCCATTCTCTCCCAATTTTCTCAATGAATATAAATTAAGGAGTACTATTGTAAACCCAAAGTAAACACATGGTTGCTTTCCAGACAAAAATCTTACCTCTTTTGGTTCATAAGAAAATTTGTCAATTCTGGTGGTCTCTCAGGAACAGACTCCAAGTAAGATCTTCATGTTGAAAAGTTAGGTCGTATTTCTTGAAGGATGTGGTATCAAAGAATGTTAGGTACCAAGTCCAAAATAAAGATGGATACATAAGAAAAGGAGAAAAATGTCAAATATGTTCCATTAAAGAAATAAAAATAGAAAAAAATAAAGATAAAATAGAAATAATACTAAAATTAAGAGTAGACATTTTCTCAGGGAATGAGATTAAAATGGGCTAAAAAAGGCACAAATACGTAAAAATAAAAAGAAGCAGAAGCAATTGAAGTAGTTGAGCATTACAACCCAAGAAAATTTAAGAGGATGCTGGGGAGTATAGAGAAATGTAGTATATTTAGGCATTTACTCTTTCACACACTACAGATATAAATTAGTAATATCAAATAGTGTCCCAATGGGTTCTCTTCTCGTTGCAAGTAGCTAATCATTTTCACTTCTGCCTGGGGCTCTCAGACTCCAGAATGAACTTAGAGCAGGTATCAGGGACTGTTTTTGGTTGCCTGATTGGGTCAAAAGGGGGAAAGAAAATAGTTAATACCAAAATAGTTAATTACCATACAGTCACTTGCTATTTTGGACTAATACCAGGTCTTCCTGGCTGATTTAAGGAAAACAGAACCTAGGACAATCTTTTAAACCAAACTTATAACAAGTGGTGCAATTTCTGTAACAGGAACAAAGCTATTAAAAAATAGTAATAATCCCAGTTCTAGGAAAACAGAGTTCTAAGTGTTTATCTACCACGATTTCACTCTATCTCCAGCAGTGTATTGAATGTATAGAAACTCCACTTTTCTCACTTGACAATTAAAGGAGATGGACTTAATGAACACCAAACTCTAATGAAAATCTAAATTCTGATGATTTGATGACTCTGAGATTTACAACTCTAGATTCCTCGGCTTCCATCTGTATGTAACATGCTGTCCCTTGGGGTTATAGATTCTTTAATAATCATTGCTTTTATCTTTTCATTGGAAACACTTACATCATAAAATTACCAAATCAAGGAAATTTGAGGCTCAAATCAAATTGAAGATCATCTAGTCTATCCCAAAACACTTATAAGAATGATAGGTGATAAATAGGACTATATACACAAGTAAGGATACATATCAGAATTATTTCTTTTCCATTTTCTTAATGTGTCAATATACTTGCCTAAAGCAAAGAGATATTTTTTTTTCAAATTCAATAAAACATATTTATAATATGGCATCAGGAAAGCATATTGAAATCACACTATATTATGTGCTTTTCCTGTCCTGTTATTTTTCAGATGTTGTACTTTCTGAGCATACCAAGTGGGCATAATAGTTGTCATGCTATGATTTTTTACACCTTCTTAGAAATTCATTTAGTTAGTCATTTTTCCATTCCACTGAATTAATGAACATTTACTATGTACCTGTAACTCTGCAAGGCATGGGACTCAACTATGAACAAGATAATCCTTGCCTTCAAGGGTTTTTATTATTTAATTAACTATAGTGCATAAAGGATGAGTCTTTCAGAGAAAACAATCATTTTAGCTAGTTTTTCTAACAATAAATGTTTTTATGTCTAAGTAATAGAAGTGATAATGCTACTTCTACTGGGGCAGCATTCTTTTATATTGTCTCAACCTCTCATTTCTCTCAGCAAGCTTGCAGGCCAATGTTATCACCAAAACTCATATATCAACCAGGCTTAATGTTATTTGGACTGAGGAGAAACCACATATCCTTCACCTTTTATCGATCAATTGTTAGAAGAGAAAATGTGGGTAAGATGAGCATAGTAAAGATAATAAATAATACATTTTAATTTGTGAACAGAAGACATCTGGATGGACATGTGGAATTAGAATACGTATATATATATATATAAATTAAAATCAAGAGAGAGCATGCCCAGGAGAAGTTAGAATGTCAGGAAACAAAGAATAAGAGACAACCTCAAAGCAAGGGGGAATATTTAAAAATAAATAAAGAAATAACACAGGCCTCACTTCTATTGGAAAGATGCCAGAAAACTACTCTGAGTAGCAACAAATGGAGCAGCTTGATGAATGATGCTCAGGGCCCTAGCTTCATCCACAGAGGTCACAGAGGCTTATTGATGATCCAGGAGAGATAAAAGGTTGAGGAAAAGAATTATAGCACCAGTGCCCACAGACTCATCTGATTACAGAGTCAGAGTCTCTATCATTCTCTGGATTACTTATTGAATTGTAGCTACAGTGATCTTATTCATAATCCTTGAGTTATTAATTTAATTGTATAGGGAAGAAAAAATAATAGAAATTAAAATGCAAATAATTCTGAAAGTTCTAGAATAAGGAATCAGCAAATAAAAATTTTGTTTTCCTTGGACAAAGCTACTACAAAAGTCAGAAGCTCAGGGAGGCTCTTCCAAGACTTGAATTACCTGGTTAGGAAAGTCCCAGGCATTTCAGATTTGCTAATGGAGGTCTGAATATTCAGAGGGAGAAACAGGCTGTACTTTTCACACGGAAAACTGCAGCATCAGGTGTATTTTTTCCTCTAGGTCCTTGATGACGTCATTCATTTAATTTCCCATGAGTTTTACGGGATATTCTTGGAAAAGCTTCAGCTACTGAGTATAAGCAATGAAAAAGTAAGCATAAATTTTAGTAACACTTTTTGTGACCAGTGTTAAGTGTCACTGAGCAATACAGATGCATTTTTATGGAAAGGGGCATTTCTTAGATTTCTTCAAGATAGCACTGACTTTTTATAAAAACAAATTTTGTTTCTTATTTGCCTCTATATTTAATACTTTGCCAAGCTTGAATTTTCTAGTTAAGATTATCAAGTCATCAAACCGGAGAAAACATGTATAAAATTTAGGTAATTTTAACCTTATATCAACATTATGACTATTTATAGTGTTTGAACTATTTCAGCAACTGTACCAATAAAACTAAAGTATAACATCAAGAAAATTAAGTAAAGCAAATTCTAGTTTTAAATAGTTTTTCCAATCATTGTATTTGCACAAACTCAAAAGGGTGAAATATGGGCAATTTCTATTTAGTATTGTTTGTAGAGTAGAAAGTGACCTTAGATATTATACATTAAATGTCCCACTTTCTTCTTCAGTATCTCAGGAAGATGAGCATCAAGCTGATAATCACTTTGAGCATATACAGTAGTGTTTTGTGGCAAGTTCTATCTTTGCTTCCTTGGACAACTTTGGACAAATTACTAAATCTACCTTTTTAATGCTGGGTAAATTGTTCAATCTCTGGCCCACATTTCTTCATTTTAAAAACAGAGCTCATAATAATGCCTACCTCAGAGGTTCAGTGTAGACATTTAATAAACAGGACATCGACTGGCTCATAGACAGTCTTCCAAAATCTACCCATTATTAATAGTGTACCTTGTGAGCTCACAAGATAGCCTAATCTTTTCTTGGAGAGTTTTTAATATGGAAAGTGTTCCATATATCAGATCAAACCTGCTTGTTGGGAACATTAGTCACAATTATTTTTTCAAATAGTCATTCATATTTAGAATGTAGTGTTTATGTCCCCTAATTTGTGTGTTTGTGGGTAGAAACATACTCAGTTTCTTCACATATTTTTTATATGCTTTACCTTTCCAATTTCTCTCTTCTGTATAATTCCAACTCACTAATATCACTGTTCAAACATAATATTTAGGAAATAATACAAAAATCCAGATACAGTCTTATCAGCATTTTATATTAGAAATCTTGTATCTCTTGGTCTTATTTAGCTGAAGATTGTACTGATTACATTAAATCTAGCATTTCACAGTTTTGTATTTTGCTTTACTCATAAAATCATAAAAAATAGAATATCAGAGCTAAAAACAACTTTAGAAATCATCTAGTCCATATCCCATTTTCACAGATAAGGAAATAATAATTGTGGAATAGAGTGGGGAAACAATTTTACTAAGGTCACACAGATCATTTTCCTGGTGCTAGCTCCACCAGGACCAGGACTTTAAGTCCAAAACCTGTAGGACAATGTTTTAATTCCAGCACCAGTGCCAATCAATTTCTAGCTCTACTGTTCATGAGGATCTAAAATTATATCCTGGCTTCATGGGAAAGAATGCTATGACTATTAGAAATGATGGCTTTGGAAAAAGGAATGGAAAGTGGTACCACCCTTACCACATATTTATTTTTCATCTGACTTCCTCTTAATCCAGGTCTTTCCAATACTGAAATTTCACAATTAATTTTTCAGAATCCAAGTGAGGAATTTGACATTTGTATTTATTAAGTTATGTTTTATTTATATAAACCCATTTTTCTAATCTGTTGACCCCTATTCTCAAATCTTGTTTATGACATCAAACATATTTGTTATTCTTCATATTTATAGGACAGCCACAAATTTGATAAACATAACAACTATATCTCTATTCCAAATCATTCATTAAATGTAGAACAAGGATATTTTAAACACAATAATAATCTCTACTAACAATTTTCCTAAACTGGCACTGAAAGCAATTATTGTTCTATATACCTAGGTATGTCTAGTAGCAATCAAGAGTCAGGTCTAATAAGTCATATATTCAGTCTCTCCAATTTCCTTTTTGATATGATTTCATGGAACTATGAGTGTGAGGAGAATAATCACGTGTACTTGCTTTAGAAAATACTATTGCTTGTTAAATACAAATGGGTAGAAGAAAGGGTAAAGCGGTTGTGGGGAGAGAGTATAGTGAAAAATTGCTAATGGAAAGGGGCAGCAGTGGGAAAAAGAGATCACATGATAAGCCAGGTAGACTATTTTAAAACTTAAATTAAAAAAAAATAATTATTTTAATATTCTATAAACCAAGGCAAGAACTTCAGTTATCCATAAGAGCTAAGTGGCCACACTGAAAAGGACTTTACATTTTTCTTCAATTTTAGGTAGGACAATACCTATAGCATTCAGAGAACTTCTATCCTCAAAGTGGGGCAGGTCACAGCCAGCCCACAGTGCTTACCCGCCAGTTAAAAACATTTCACTTCTGGGACCAATAAAGGAGAAAGTTGTAAACATTGACACACTAGACAGCGTGACACCTGCCTGCCCAGGAAACATGTCAGCTGCTATGCTTAAAAGGCAGTGTGCTTATGGGCCTTTAAAAATCTGTGCTGTCTTCCCACTGCTATTAGGAGTAACTAATAAGCAAACAAAGCTAAATTTTCTCCAGTTACCACAAAGCCAATACCAGGACTCTTTTTAATATAACTGTCTTGTAAACAGGGTCCTAATTCTTCCCTCTCTGTCCTGCTCCAAGACTAAAGGAAAAAGAAAACACATAAAGAATCCAAAATACCCCTCATGATTTGGGAGCTATTGTTGTTACTGCAGCAGCACCTGGGTGTGTGTGTACACAAGGGGCCATTGCAGTTGTGTATATTTCTACTGCTCAGTCAAGGCAAACAGCAACCAGCTGGCTGTGACTAGCTCAAACTAATAAGCATAAAATCAACATAGGCTGATCCAGGCTGAATATCAGCATCTGTTAGGCCATTGTCTCTGCTGATATGTCTGACTGAGCAGAAGGAAGAGCCGAAGAGACGCCTGCATGAGGCGGAACACAAGATGAGGAGCCTCGCACCACCTGCCAAGTTTTTGGGGGAAGGAGCAATTGTAGGAAGGAGAGTCATTCAAACCCACAGAGAAGATGCCACATCGGACCCTATAACCTGTATTTTTCCTTCTCCAGTCAGGTTTTCCCTTTGGGCAGCTTTAAACAAAAGGCAATGAAAAGAAGCCATCGATGAGTCAGGAATTAGGATTAAAGATCAGGCATCATAATATCATTTTATGCTTCATTACACTTACTAGAGAACACCAGATGACCATGGGCAACTGCAGCAAATGGATGAGGAATCCTTCTGACTTGAGAACATAATAGTAAAAAATAGGGCATTTATTCTTACATCATGTAAAAGCTGAAGAACTCACCTCACACCTATTGTTTCTTCATTCTATTGCCCCACCTTCTCCTCAGCTCGGCTCTGTTCTTGGGCATATTTACTGCTTCCAGTCACCTCAGAAGCACTCAGGATCTTAACATTATGATCAGTATCTTCTGATGTTTGGTTACACCCCAAGGTAGATTACTCATCTCTCTTGAGAAAGCAGCTCCTTGAACTAAAATTTAAAGGAAAAGACAGACATTTTCTCCTTTCTAATCTCCCTTCTCTAATATGCCAGATTCGATTTTTGAAAATAATCATTCCCTCTTACTATGCCCCAAATAAAAACTA
The DNA here is from genome assembly GCA_029593785.1 of Cabassous unicinctus. Classification (NCBI taxonomy): domain Eukaryota; kingdom Metazoa; phylum Chordata; class Mammalia; order Cingulata; family Chlamyphoridae; genus Cabassous; species Cabassous unicinctus. Next base: position 4,726 of record JAQZBX010019585.1, on the reverse strand, counting down.
AACTGAAATGTGTTGCCATTTTTACTAAGCTAAGAACTACAGATTTTTGCAGAGTATTTTATGGAAGTGTATGAGTGTAGAAGTTTAGTGTGTTAAAGAGTGGTATTTCAAAATTGGGAACAAGAGGTATATGTGTAATCAGAATGAAAATACTCAAAACATTTTCATGGCACCAGGAACTGATCCTAGGACCTTCCAGAGTGGAGAGAGGCACTCAATCTCTTGCGCCACCTCAGCTCCCTGGTCTGTTCATCTCTTATTGTTTCTCCTCTGTGTCTCTTTTTGTTGTGTCATCTTTCTATGCCAGCTCTCTGTCAGGGCTAACACTCCAAGGGGACCAGCACTCCAAGTGGGCCAACTCTCCGCTCAGTCCAGCTCGCTGCACGGGAAACCTTGCTTTTCACCAGGAGGCCCCAGGAATCGAATCCTGGACCTCCTGTATGGTACACAGGAGCTCAATTCCTTGAGCCACATCCTTTTCACAATGAAATCTTTGTTTAAAGAAAAACAAGAGAAAATGCTGTTCGGGTTCAATAAGAGACATGAAAGATAATGGCAAGGAGAGGCAGAGGAAATCAGAGATTTCACTAACTAATATTTCTCTAACTAATAGTTTGCACTATTTAGTGTAAATGCAGAAAAAGAGTAGTTTGAGCTAAATGTGAGTACTCATAACTTGTGAATCACTCTGTGGCAAAAAAGATTGATGCTGAAAATTGGCTCAGTATTTTTATATTTTCTAATTTTTCAGAAAGCTAATACAGAGCCCACAAAAAAATCAGTGCCATGTAAATCAATGCCTTTCAACTTTCTCTATGCATCAGAATCATCTGGCTAAATTAAAAGAGAGAAAGAAAGATACCCAAACTTCATCCTATCTCTTACCTATAGTTTAAGTGTCTCTTGGGTGGGGTGGGCTCCAGGTAACAGAATTTTTCATAAGTTCCTCAGGTGATTTTGTTTCAGTCATGGCTAAGAACTACTACTACTGTAAAGAGAGATGTGCTCTAAAAGAACTGAGGGGGAAAATTGGGGGAAAGTGCTTTTTGGCATCGCATAGCTTAACTTTACAGGGTTTCAGAAATCACGTGTCTGCAGTTTTGGAAATTATCCACTAGATGGTGATACTATAGTGCAAGGGTCCTAGTGTCTTCAGATACTCCACCTTGATATACCATGCTTTTCAAGCAAATAGAGTAAAAGTCAACCAGTTCAGTCTCCTCATTTAACAGTTAAGAAACTTATCCTTAGAGAGATGAAGTGACTTTACCTACCACAAAGAACTAAATCCCAGATCGAAGGATCTGATATTCTCTTTCCAAGGTCCATAGCTCTTTGTCCATGGCTTCAAGAAGAAAATATCAGTTTTAGAAATGTCAGTATGAATCTAGAGAACCCTTACCTTGAAATGAGGGACTGAGTTCCAGGCTTCCCGGGTAAATTTGGGGGAGAAACCTAGAGAATGGCAGACAATTGAAGAAGGAGATGGGGACCACTTGGAAGAAGCTTATTGATCTTAGATCCAAAGTGCTATTCACTTTAGAAGACTGGAAAAGACAATTGGGTATCCATATTTTAGAAACAAAATATGATCCATACCTCACATCAAACATAAAAACAAATTCCAGTTGAGCAAAACCCCAAATTGAAAAGGCAAGTTTCAAAACTTTTAGAACAAAATATAACATCTATTTATAACCTCAGGTTAAAAAAGGGATTTCTTAAAAACCTGAAAATTCAAGACACAGAGAATATTTGAACAATATATAACAGGGAAAGCATTAGTAATCAAAATAATAAGAATACAATTTAAATTGACAAAAAAAATGAACAAATGAAAAAATTTGGCAAAGGTTATAAAAAGATAATTCACAGAAGAGGAAACTCTAATGATCAATAAACATATGAAAGACTTCTCAACCTTCCCTAAGTAAATGAAAATCAAAACAACCAGAAAACACTCTTTGGCTAGGAAACTATTGCCTGTTAATTCCAAATATTGGCAAAATATAGAAAAATGTGAACATTCATGCACCACTGGTTAAAGGGTAAATTGCCCCAACCCTTTTAGAGAGCAATGGAATGATATCTAGCAGACATACATATATAAGACCAGGAATTTCATTTGTAGGTACATATTCTTGTGAATCTTTCCCACAATACACAAGAAAACTTGCACAATATTATTCACCAGAGCATTTGCTTTTGTTAGCAAAACAAAAAATGTGAACAACCTAAATGTTCATCAATAGGAAACTAAAAAAATAAACCATGATATACCTTATATTGGGATACTGTATAGCAGGTAAAACAAATGAACAAAGTTATATGCATCAGCATAAAGTTCAGTATAAAAGGGAAGAGAGAGTAGAAAAGAAAGAGAAAAATGATAATTTCTTTGGCTTTGGTCAAACAATTTTTAGAGTTAGTGAAAAATGTTGAGAAAGGCACTATAGTAGAGTGATTTAATTCCTTGTCTTTTGGAGTTAACTAGAACTGGGTTCAAAAAGATTCTCTGACATTTACTTCCAAAGTGAGTAAATTTGGAAGTGAAATTAAACAATTGCTTACTCTCCATGAGCCTATCATGTTCACCTATAATATAAGAATAATGAAATCTAACTTATGGAATTGTTTCAAGCATTAAATTTTATAGGGGAATAATTAAGAATTTCCCTGGCTTAAGAAAATTGTTCAGTGAAACAAAATAGATTACAGAAATGTTTTTCCCCATCTTCATTTTTTCATCTTTATAAATATTGTGCTAAATGCTAGAAATAATTTGTTGTCTAATAAGGACATGGTCCCTGCCCTTACAGAGCTTATGATCCATTAAATATTAGACCTTCAAGACAAAGTCAAAACAGCTTTCTGAGGATGTCCATATGGATGGAGCTTCTATATGCTTCATCCAAGCAGCTTAGTAATCAAAGGACCTAAAACAATTCCTCCATCCAGAAAATCTATAATCTTTAAGCACATCTAGCTATTAGAAGGTCAGTAACTGTGTTAACTGTTATCTAGTGACAAAAAAACAACAACAACAACAAACAACAAGTGCACATACTATAACCTCATATGCAATAGTCTATTTCTATGCGGTTTTAACTCTTGAAATTATCTAAAAGAGAGCAGAAGAGCTGCTTCCAATAACATTGTATAAAGTGGTTTTTGATAAACTATTTTAATTGAACAGTTCCTATGCTATTATAACTAGGTTTCAACAACATAAAGAAAGGAAAAGAAAATAAGAAATGTTATTTTAGATTAAGCAGCATTTAGATAAATATAGAATATTAATGTTAAGAGAACTCTTTCAGATTACTTAGGTCAAAGTCATACACAGTAAACCTGTTGAACACGTTTTTAGAAGTTATAAAACTAATTTTCAGCTAACCAAAAATGTTTTGAAGCTCTTAGAATGCATTCATTAAATAAATATTTATTGAGCACATTTTTAGATACAGAGATTTTAAAAAACAGAATCTTAATCCTCAAAGAACCTATGCTTTATTAAATAAAGGAAGCAACATGCCAAATTTAATGAGAAATATGTTAATAGATATCTTTGCAAATGTGGCTTTAAAGCAAAATTTTGAAAGACATGATAAGAAGAATAATTAGAGAAGATGGAGAGAGAGGGGAAAGCATAATTGTAAAAAGATATAAAAATGTGGTGTATATTTGAGTAAAAATGGATATTTGGATGTAAGTAAAGAACATAAATGCAGTTTCTTTATGCCATTAATACTAGTCTTTCAGTAGCTCTCTGATTTCCCAATCCTATCAACTGCTTGAAGGGAAATGTCATTTTCTTCTGTAGTTACATCTTCTCTCCCAGATCAATGTATGTCTCATGAAATATGTCCACTTTGGCTCCATTCTCTGATCTCTCAGAGAGAGGTTAATGTTTTGACTTAATGGGTAGAGCAAAGATTACACAGAAAATTGAAGCAAATTTCAAGTAGCCCGTGGGGAAAGGGGCTTGCACTTACAATTGTACTCTTGCTCTCTCTCTAGGCATCTTGTCCCCCTCATTTACATATGCTCAGCTCCATATGACCTAAAGTAAAAGAAAATGATGACCCTAAACTCCAAGAGGCCCAATAAAAATGACTTATCTCTAGATTTTCTAATTTATATCTTAAAAACAGGTCACCCATAATATTTTACGTTTTCCTAAATGAACTATTAAAAACTATTAAATGCCATTTAATAGTTGACTTTGAATGTTGCTTTCATAAATGATGATGAATAAGGAAACATATTATAGCACCAGAATGTTTATTGTTGCAAGTTGTTCTTGTCCATGGTTAACGGTTTGGGAAGAATTTGTGCTATGTCCCTCTTCATATTACTAAATTTCTGAGTATTGCAAAGATAGAATATTTCCCATCTGTGATTTAGTGTGTTAAATCTATATAATGGGCAAATGAAGTGAATCTTTATCAATCAAAAAACAGTCCTTAAAGAACAATTTGCATGTAGAACATTGTGTTAAGTTTTGGGTTTGCAAAGAATTACTAGATTATACATGATGCCAAACTTTACAATAAATGCAAGAAAACACATGATTAATTACCCATTAGTTTTGTGAGTTTGATGAAGGATAAGAGCATAGTGGATAATTTAAAACCAATGAAGTAAAGTGAAGTGAAGCAAATTGAAAATTGGTGAATTGTATTCAGTAGCGCCTTTAAGGTGGTTAGTATCAGCTGAAACTATT
>JAQZBX010019584.1:12899-33781 GCA_029593785.1 Cabassous unicinctus | reverse complement strand
GGATTGAAACTGGGACCTCATATGTGGAAAGCCAGCACTCAACCCCTGAGCGACATAGGCTTTCATGAGTTGGTATTATCATTTGTTTTGATTGTTTTGTTGTTGTTTTTTTTCTGGAATCACCAGGAACCAAACCTGGGACTTCCCTTGTGGGAGGCAGGTGCTCAACTGCTTGAGCCATATCCATTCCCTGAAGCACTTCTTTTAATGTCATTTGCAGGGCAGGTGTGCTGGTGCTGAATTTCCTCAGTTTTTGTTTTTCTGAGAGTCCTCCCTAGAACAATGCCTTCAAGACTGCTGTCTAATGCTACATGCTTCTAACCCCTTAGTATTCACTGTCTAGCAGACAAGTATTCTGATCAGGTCTCAGACTTGTTCTCAGCATTTCTCCAATCAGGATGGAAACCACTTCTTCTGAGCATGAAACCTAATATGTTATCTGTGTTCCATCATCACTGTGACCTGTAGAACACTCTTCCCTTCTTTTCATTACTTGGTTGACTCTCTGCTTTTATATGAACTCTGAAGAAAACTCTGCTATATTTCAGATGCTTTTTTTTTCCCACTTAAAAGTAAACTGAAGTTCACCTGTTTTAGTTGTCTCCTAGTTGTGCTGTAGGAATGAGCTAAGGGTGGTTTTATATGTTCCCCTTTTTTTATCTCTATGGTCTTGTTTTGGAAAATGTGTGGAAATGTGTGAAATTTACATAGCAATTTTTTTTTTTAACCAATAGGAAATGGAAATTTTTTACTGGATCCTTTTTACATTATTTTTATTTAGCCCTTACAACAGACCTACAAAATAGATAGTATTATCCCCATTTTGCAGATGAGGACATTCTAAAAGGTTAAATACTGAGATCACTTCCATAGTAAGTGGTAGAGTCAAGATTAAAACCAAATTTAACACTACATTTCTTAACCATTGTACTAAACTACTAAGGTAATAGTTTTATGTTTAAGGGTGTAAGATGCAAGAGCGAGATTACCCAAGTTAAAATCCTGACTCCATAACTTGCTACCTGCGTGGTCTTCAGCAAGTTATTGAACCTAGATGCCTAGAGAGCCTCTGGTTATTCATCTATAAAGTGAGAACAGTACAGTATTTTTCCTCATAAAGAATATTTTAGTTTTAAATGAAATAGTTCATGTAAACTCCATAGTACATACTAGGCACACAATAATATTTAATTATTTCTATTAATACATAATGAAAATTAAATTATTTGAGGCTTTTAGTGTTTTTTTAAGAATCTTCACAGTGTCATTGTTACTAAAATTGAGCACATAAAAATAATATGAAGTATTTGATTGTAGATTTCTTGAGGTTGAATTCAAAACAAACTCCAATTTGCTAATGCCTACTTTTTACTCCCATCCCGTGGTAGCTTATCTCTTTTCAGACTTTTTTCCAAGCGATTACTCTTGCTAACTGCTTCCAAATTTGAAGGTTAAACTGCACTGTAATCACAGTATGATACTAGTCTAACTCTTTATTCATGGGACAATTTCTTTAAGATATCCTTGTGCAATCATATTAGATCCCATTGCTTTTAGCAGCTCATAAACGTAGTTGAAATACAAACTTTGTCACTGAAAATGGTTATGTAGAGGAAAACAAGCAAACCTCAAATTAATCAAAATAGAGATGTAGATTTGAAGCAGATTCCTGAAAGAAGCTAAAAGTAGCATTTTAATAAAGACCAAGTGGTATCTTCCATGATACTGAAATAATTGTTGCTGATAGGAGAGAACTTGATTGCTTATTTAGAATATTTTACATCCTAATGTCTTCCAAAATGGATTTGAGGCAGTAAAAATTATATGTATATTAGTAATGCTAAAAAGATTTCAAAATGTAGAGTTACTGCAGAGCCATTTTTCTAGAACAGATTGTTTGGATTTGATTTGTCAGTGAAGAACCATCCTTGAAATTGTGTCTAACTTTTGTTCTAATATAAAATGACATTTCTATCCAGAGGCCATAAGATTGTGCTATCACCCTTAGAAAAGAAAAGTTAGAATGTATTTTAAAAATAGAAAAAAAATTTAACCTGGCATTCACTCTCTCCAGGATTCTATGATTTAATAGTATCTTATGTTCACTTTAGAACTGATGAAAATTTGACAGGGCAGAAAAGATTTTGATATTCTATTATATTGCAAATCTGTAGTACTTGTGAGATTGTCTAGTCTAACAAAGCATGAGTACTTCAAATAAAAGAACTATTGAGAGTCATAAGCAATAATGTGTTTTTCAGACTTATTTCTTGGAGAAAATACTTCTCTTAAACCGAAGTTAGAAGCCACAAAGTGACTCTGGGAACATACAGTCTTAACTTTGCTCTACATCCAGTGTAGGCCAATTATATTTTAAATTATTTTCTGCATTTTACCAACCCTTACATACATTGTTGGATTGTGGTTTACCGGTATGCGTGTATATCTGTTAATAATTATAGATTAGTGCAACACTATTTTTTCCTGAATTGTTTTCTGACCCCTTTCTCTCTCCATATCTAGTATTACATATACATTAAAATAATAGCCACTTGCCAAGATATATTATCCTAGAGTGAAAACTACAGAGGAGACCAGGTATGTAGGGGGTCATTTGGTTAACCCAATATTTTCTACCAATGATAAAAAATTAGAAAAGAGAGAGCAGGTTAAGGAAAACAGGAGGGCTAGAAGGTCAGTCTGATGCAGCATAATATCTCCACATACTGCCTTAAGGGGTACAGCTAAGATCCTTTGGGTACAGATTGTCTTCAGTCATATTTACTGTTAAATCTATAAATGACTTTACAGCTATAAATGACCTTAAAGGTATAAATGTAACTTGATGCAGGCAATGATCTCCTACAATTTTAAGATTTGTAGATATTTGAAAATTGGCTTTAACAAAATCTCAAGAGATCACAATTAATTTCTTGCTAATGTGTAAAATTGTTTTAAAGTGGAAGATACATTATTGCTTATGACTCTCAATAGTTCTTTTATTTGAAGTACTCATGCTTTGTTAGACTAGACAACCTCACAGGTTTACAATATAATAGAATATCAAAATCTTTATGCCCTGTCAAATTGTCAGCAGTATTAAAATAGTATATAAAAATAGTTTAATTTTTATATACAGATTATTATGACCTTTCTGCATGCAGTGAGCCCCCTCAAATTATACCCCGCTGTTTAGAGTTTCCAAGCCACATATTTGTTCTGGAATAAGCCTGTCAGGTTATATTGCTCTCCTCTTGTTTTGCCATGGCACTCAGCTGGACATGGTTGTCACTGTGGGTAACTGTTGTGGACACCCCATTCTGACTGGAGAAAGGTGACACTGATCTTTCTATGGTCAAAAGATCTTCTCCTTTTTGCTCTTGCTGCTGGCTAGTTGATTAAGAATTTAAAAGTGCTTTTCTACAGCTTGAAGATTTCAAGGAGTTTTGGCTGTCAGTGGCTGGTTGGTTACTGTTCCAGAAACTGGCTGCCTTCATGCAATGCTGTTGCTTTACAATGGCAAAAGGGCTACTCAATGAATAGTTTTAGAATAACTTGTAGCTATCAAGAAATAAATATGCTCAACCAAGAAAAGTGCAGGACCAGATAAGTAGATTTACTAGTGAATTTCCCCAAACATTCCAAGAAGAATTAATACCAATTCTGTTCAAATTCTTCAAAAAATTGAAGAGGAGGAAATACTTCCCATCTCATTCTATGAGGCAGCATTACCCCAATACCAAAGCCAGATAAAGATTACAAGAAAAGAAAATTACAGACCAATATACCTCATGAATATAGGTGCAAATATCCTCAACAAAATACTAACAAACTGAATCCAATAACATGTAAAAAGAATTATATACTATGATCAAGTGGGATTTATCTCAAGGTTGAAAGGGTGGTTCAACATGCAAACATCAATTAATGTAATACACCAGATTAGCAGAATGAAAGAAAAACAAAAACAAAAGCACATGATCATCTCAATTGATGCAGAAAAGGCATTTGACAAAATCCAGCACCCTTCTTGAGAAAAACACCCAGAAACTAGGAATAGAATGACACATGCTTAATATGATAAAGGGCATATTAAAAAACCCACAGCTAACATCATACCCAATGGTGAAAGACTGAAAACTTTCCCCTTAAGATCAGGAACAAGATAAGCCCACTCTTACCAGTTATTCAACGTTGTACTGGAAGTTCTAGCCAGAACCAAAGTTAGGCAATGATTTCTTAGACTTTACACCAAAAGCATGAGCAACAAAAGAAAAACTAGAAAAATGCTTGTGCATCAAAGGACATTATCAAAAAAGTAAAAAGACAACTCAGAATGGGAGAAAATATTTGGAAATCAGATATCTAATAAGAGTTTAATATCTAGAATATATAGAACTTTAACAACTCAACAATAAAAAGACAACCCAATTTAAAAATAGGGAAAAGACATGACTAGACATTTCTCCAAAGAAGATTCATGAATGGCCAATAAACACATGAAAAGATGTTCAATGTTATTAGCCATCAGGGAAATGCAAATTAAAACCGCCATGCAATAACATTTTATACCCACTAGAATGGTTACTACTAGAAAAAAAACAAACAGAAGATAACAAATATTAGAGAGGATGTGGAGAAATAGGAATGCTTGTTTTCATTGTTGGTGGGAATGTGAATGTGAAAACCACTGTGGAAAAACAGTTGAGCGGTTCTTCAGAAAATTAAGTATAGAATTGCCATATGACCCAGCAATCCCACTTCAAGGTATATATTCAAAAGAATTGAAAGCAGGGACTAGAAGAGATATTTGCACACTGATGTTCATAGTGCCATTATTCACAATTGCCAAAAAATGGAATTAACCCAAGTGTCCATCAACGGATGAATGGATAAACAAACTGTGGTATATACATACAATGGAATAATGTTCAGCTATAAAAAGGGATGAATTTCTTTTGCATCCTATGACGTTGGTGTACCTTAAATACATGATGTTGAGTGAAATAAGTCAGATGCAAAAGGACAAATATGTGTCCTCTCATTTATGTGAAATAAACAGAATATGCAAATTCATAAAGTAAAAAACAAGAATAGAGGTTAGCATAGGCTGAGGGTGGTGGGGAGTGGGGAGTTAATGTTTAATTAGTACGAGTTTCAGTTTGAGAGGTGTAAAAGTCTTGGCAAAGGATTATGGTGATGGGGACACCACTTTGTGAACATAATCAATACCTCTTAAATGTATATTTGAAAGTGGATAAAATGGAAAATTTTAGGCTGTGAATGTTACCAGAAAAAAAAACAACACATAGAACTGTACAACACAAAGAGTGAACCTTATTGAAACTATGGTCTATAATTAATAATATAATTATTATAATTTGTAAAAAAGGTTAATATTAGGGAAAACTGTGTGTGAGAGAAGGGTATATGGGAGCCTTACACTTTCTGCCTCATTCTTCTCTAAACCTACAACTGCTCTAATAAAAATAATTTCAGGAAATAAATAAATAAATAAATATGAATACCTACCTCTCTTCTTCTAACAAAATTAATTACAAAGACACAGTTATTAAAATTAAGAAAATTAAAGCATTGAAATACTAGAAGGAAATATTGATAAATTAAAGATAATCTAGAGTTATTTGTAAACATGTCACAAAATCTAGATGGAAAAGATTAATAAATATAACTATGTAAAATTGTGTGTGGTATCCAGTAGCATAATACAGAAAAACAAAATCAACAATGTGGGGGGGAGGTGCAGAATTTATAATACACATCCCTAATTTACAAAGAGCTCTTACAAACATTAAAAAAAACACATCAAACTACAAAAGAGAAATATGAGAAAGAGTATGAATAGACAAGTCACTAAAAAAGAAAACAGGATAGCCAATAAACATGGGTTCAACCTATCCTACAATTAAAGATAGGCAAATAAAAACAGAATGCCATTCTATTTATTACTTATTGGTCTCACTTTTGCTAGTGAGAGTTTAGGGAATTGCACTATGGGTGGGAGTGTAAATTGGTGAGGTTGTTTAGAGTGCAGTTTGACAATAATTAACAGGAATGCAAATCTCTTTTGACCCAGCAATCCTATTTATAGGAATTTATCTTATATGTATATTTAGACTTGAGCACAAAGAGCATGTATAAGGATGCTTACTAGCCATGATTCATGGTAGAAAAAAATTGCAACTAACTTGGATAAATTTGGTATAGTAATTTCATCAACTACAATACAAATGAAAATAATGAGGTTCATCTGGATGTGCTGATTTAGAAGCAAACAGAAGAAATATGTGGATAGCAGAAACCTAAATTTAAGAGCTAACATTAAGTGAATACTATGTGTCAGGTGTAGTCCTAAGAGCTGTATGAACTTTTTACATTTTCACAACAATCCTGTCTTATCTGTGAGGTGGGTAGTGTTCTCAACTCCATTTTGTACACAAGGAAACTGAAACACAATTAGGATAAATAACATGTCCATGGTAGTGAAGACTAAAGTAAGTGAGGAAGAAGAGGGTTGATTTCTAGCAGTTTCTAAAAGGGAAAAAGAATTTGATAAATTCAACATCCATTTATTCTGAAAGCTCTTAGCAACCCAGTAACAGGAAGTAAATTCCCCTATTTCATAAATTTTATCTGTTTTAGAGAAACAAAACTAGTAATCATAATTAATTCTGAAATGTTGAAAGCTTTTCCACTGGTATTAGCAACACGAATGCCCGCTATCACCACGTGTGTTATTTTATTGGAGATCCTATTTAATGCAGTTAGGCAAGAAAAGGAAATGCAAGTCATAAGAAATGGAAACAAAAAATAATTCTATCATTATTTCAGATGGTACAATTGTGTAAAAGTAGAAAATCTAAAGGCATATGCAGATGAATTATTAGAATTAACTAGAGAGTTTATCAAGATTACTGGTTACAAATCTGGGAGAAAGGAAATACAACTAGGGGATTGAGATTTAATTACTCTTTTAATGAGGGGACATTCCCAGAAGAAAGAAGGTAGAAGACTTGGTATAATCACTTTGTAGATATGCTGATAACTGAAACTTCTGGAAAATGTATTTTAATGCTATTTGCTTGGAGGAAGAGTATCTTTGGAATGCTCTTATCAGTATATTCCTGGCTAAGGATTACTTTTACTGATTAAACTCAGAATCTATGGGTTGATGAAGTAGGACTCCCTGGAAAATATCACATAGTTGGGGATATGAAATAAATCACTTAGAGACCGTTCTACTGTTCTGGGGCAGAAAGTGAGTTTCTGATGTGCAAAGGTGGGTTGTGGGGAAACTCACAGAATGTTCCGGTACTCTTTCTGTTTAGTTTGAGCCTCTTGATCACCTGCATTCTTGAAATTATTAGTAAAGCTTGATACTGCATAAGATCTCTGAGTCATGCGAATCTGATTTGACAATTCAATCCTGTCTATTAGAGTGAAGGCATTTAACATTAGAACATTAAAATTTTAAAGGCACTATTTACAAAACATCAAAAATGTCAAATACTAAAACAAATTTGACACAAAAGTGCAACTCCAGTACGTGGAAAATTATAAAACATTATTGAGATAAAGGAAAAATATAAATAAGTGAGGCATACAAATTGTTGATGGATTTGAAGGTCCAATATTGTAAAAATGTGTTATTCTCAAACTTATTTAAATAATTCTATAAATTTCCTAACAGGTGGCTCTGTGTAAGGTGAAATGACAATTCTAGAATTTATATGAAACTGCAAAGGGCCATAAATACCCATGAACATACTGAAGAAGTAAAACAAACTTGAAGACTTGCTATTTCTATGAGGTCTCAATAACTAAGGCTGTGCATTTTGACTCAAGTGTAGGCAAATAGTCCAATAGAAGAGAATAGAGCATCCAGATACAGTTCCTATTATATATGGATATGTGACTTAAGACAAAGGCACTGTAAATACAGAAAAAGAACAACCTTTGAATAAATAGTGCTTGGACACTTTAGTGTAACCATAGAAAGAAATGTAACTTGATTTCTATGTCTTAACATACACAAAAGTCAATATGAAAGAAAAATAACCCGAAAAATATGTATGAGAATATCTTCATGACTTGAGAGAAGAGGAAAACTTTTAAACAGGATGTATAAAACATAAAGGACATTTTGATAATTTGGGCTAAACTGATATTGAGTTAATCAAAATATACCATTAAGAGAATGTGGTAGGGAAGGTAATGACCCCCAGAGATGTCCATGTCCTGTACTCCAGAAGCTTTGGATATGTTCGGTTACATGGCACAGGGAAATTAAGGTTGCTAATCTTGGGGAGATTATCCTGGTTTATCTGTGTGGGCTGAATGTAATCACAAGGGTCTTTATAAGTAGAAGAGGGAGGCAAAAAAGTCAGTGTCAGGATGATGGTATGTGAGCAAGACTTGACCCACCATTACTGGCTTTGAAGATAAAAGGGAACTGTGAGCCAAGGAAGGCAGACAGTGTCTGCTGGAAAAGGGAAGGAAAAGGGGCTTTTCACTAGAGGCTCCAGAAGAAACACAACAACCCTGCTAACACCTTGATTTTTAAAAAAATTTTTTTTTAATCTTTTTTATTTTATTTTATTTTTGTTTTGTTCTTAACACCTTGATTTTAACCCAGTGTAGTGAGACCCATTTCAGACTGACCTCCAGAACTGTAACATAAAAATGTTTGTTTTAAGCCACCGAATCTGTGGTAGCATGTTATAGCAGCAATAGGAAAATAATACAGAGAGTAAAAAGGCAAGCCAGAGTTTTAAAAAGAAGATATTTAAAGCACTTACAAATCAGTTTTAAATCTAACAACCTAATAAAATTGGGCCACCAATTTGAACAGGTGTTTCAGAAAATAGAATATTCAGAAGGTCACTAAACATATGAAAATATACTTTACTATTGGTGATCAGGGGAAATAAAATTATACTAAAAATGGATGTCACTAAACTGTCATCAAAGATGGCTCAAATTCAAAATCCTAGTAACATCAAATGTTGGGATGGAAATAGACTACAGAAAGTAAAAAAAAAAAAAGAGCATGATACAATTATTGTGAAATACTGTTTGACATTATGTACTAAAGTACCATTTCATTCCTAAGTATACATGTTAGAGACATGCAAGTTAAATATGTAATAATGATGTACAAGAACATCAGAGTCTTAAAACAGAAAAAAATCAAAATGTCCTAAATGTCCTTCAGCAGTTGATCAGATAAATAACTATGGTCTTGTCATATAATGATGCAGTACAAAACCGTGAAAGGAATTACTGTTACGAACAAAAACATGAGTAAATTTCAGATCAAGCATAAAAAGCCAAATGCGAAAATTATATGCCATATAATAGCGTTTATATAAAATTCAAAAAATAGTCACAATGCAACTAATGTATTTAGGTATGTGTGGTCAATCATTACTTTATGTAGGAAAGCAAGTGTATAATTACTATAATCATCAAAATAGCAGTTACCTTTGAGGTGAAGAGAGGGTTTAGTGATTAAAAAGGGACACAGCAGCTTTAAGAATTCTTTCTTTTTTACTTCATCAATTTACTTCAGTGTTTCCCAGTACCATGGAACATTTTATAGTTGCTAGGCACTTTTTGTTTCATTTGCTTCCCCCCTGCCATTTAATCAAGGTAAAAAAGAAAAAGCCAGTTTTGTATGTACTGATAAAATCTGAGCGGTGAATAAGAGCTTTCCTACAATAGTTTGGGTTACTCATAGCATTATTAGCATTAATCTCCAATTCTGAAGGACAGCAGCTATGAATTTGGAAGCTGAGCTTTGATTTGGTCATTGCAGTGACTAATTCATCTGATGCTCTCTTTACTTTATGCTTGCATTACAGGACCACTCATGCCCTCACCTACCTCTTTTTAATTTTAAAGGTAAGTGAATTACTTATACAAGGTCCAATATTAATTAAGGGTTAAGTGAGGTAACATATGGAAAACATCTCATATAATTCCTGATCTATAGTAGGTGCTCAATAAATGTCAATTCCCTTTTCATTATTTGTTACAAAAAATATTTTTATGATGTTAACCGAGAATTAATAAATCAAGCTGCAAGGCAACAAAGGCATTTATTTGGGGTCTTAGAATTGCAATTTGGGGAGCATTCATGTAGCAACCCAAATCCTGCCCCATCTTGGCAATTCCTGGCAAGAGTTTTTAAAAGAAAAAGAAGTTGACATAAGTTGTTTGTGGTTGGTGGATGTTTGGGATGCTCCAAATGTCTTTCCTGTTAGATAGTTTACTGAGTTCCTTATCTTGCAGTCTATGTCTGGTGTCCAGATTTACTTAAGGTTTTGCTGAACAATGTTGCTTGAGGCCTTGCATACTTTGGCAGATTGTGATACCTGACTGAGATTTGCATAAGAGTAACCTCCAGAATGACCTCCCAACTCCAGTTTAAATCTTTTGGCCATGGTAGCTCTATTTTTAAAAAATTTCTTTTTACAATGGCATGTGCTATTCCTTAGGTCTTATTTTTTAGTCACAGCTGAATCTTTTGAACTCCACATATATACTCTTGGCATAATCATTTATGAAAATGTACCTTGTGGTTTTTTTATGGCAAACAGCTCATAAAGAAGAACGTTGTGATTGGAGATTGATGATAGTTAATAGGAGCAGATTCAAAGAACAAAATATAACATGATCACTGCAAAGAATGTTGGTTGTTCAATGATAGCTGATTTACTTACCTGTGCCCTGCACCCACCTAATAAAAGAAAGATTGAAAAAAAAAAAAAAAAAAGGAATGAAGTAGCCTTCATTATTCTTTCTTGGGAATGTGTCTTTAAAGAATGAATGCCATAAGATAGCAAATTGGAGCCATTTTCTTGTGTCTAGTTTGCCTTCTTTCTAGGGGCTGGTTTTCTAGCTATGGAAAGGTTCTTAGCTAGAGCTAGATCAATACTCTTTGGAAAGACCAGTACCTCTCCCAGATTTCCGCTAATTCTTGGAGGTGTGTGCATTGGGTTCTTATGGCCACTTTCTTTATCTCTGACTCCTTCCTTTAGAAAATCCTTTTTCTTTTCTATACAATTTGTGGTTGTTCTTTATCTCCACCCTAGTATTAAATAAAACATTTAATTCAGATGCTTTTTTTTATTTCCACAAAAATTTAATTCAGATGCTTTTCTTTATTTCCACAAAAATTAATCATCTAATTCCTTAGTGCATATAGCAGAATTTACTCAAATATTGGAGAGTTGGAGGGTATTCATTGCTGAAATGTAAATAACTTATTCTCAAATATTAGGAAGCTATGTTCTCAGAAGCACTTTATGACTAGGTTATGTTCCCTAGACATTCTCTCTTCCTCTTCTCTACTCTGCTGCATTCGTCTCCTGAACAAAATTCCTCTCATTTTCCATTATAAAATGACATTCTTCTTCTAACCTCTATCCTCAAATTCAGCTTTGGACTTCCCGTGAACATCCAAGGGATTAACTAACCCTTTTAATTACTCTTTTAAGGAAATCTTAGTTAAACTTTCAACAAAGCACCATTCTCTTCATCTTATTTGTCTAGGTGAGAGAAATGCATGTGGTGGGTTTTTTTCCATTTGTTTCTTTCATTCAAACATCAAAGAAATGTAAATAGAAGGTGAAGTCTACATTTGAAACATGATCTGTTCTTCAAAAATATCCTTTTAAAAAAATCTGAGATTTATTATGGATTATGAAAGAAAAATATACCTGGAAGCCTTTTGCTAAACTCTAGAATCTTCTATGTGGTCAACAAATACTGCCTTACTCTTTCTTTTAGAGAAGAAATGTGTACATGGAAAGATTTTAGAGGTGGTACTTCAGCTTGTCAGGATGTATGACATTCCATAATTAGACAAAGAAATGTCTTGTTGTCCTTTATCAGGCAGTAGAACTAGAACACATACCACAGATTTTGGCATCAGGCTACTTTATAGACTCAGCTGTGCATAGCTGTGTGACCTGGGAAAGTTGCTTAACTCTCTCAACCTTAGCTGCAGAGAGATATCTAAAGGGAATTATATAAAATGATATAAACCATTTAAAACATAGTTCATATCAATGAATTAGAATTATTATTTTATCAAAAGTTTTTCTGTCTCTGTCATCTCCCCTAGAATTGCATTTACTTTCAATAGGAAAAAGATCTAAGCCATTACATATTACTTTAATTGTGATCATTTTCAGCTGAGGCTAATATAGGTATCTTGTTATGGTGCTGGAGAGAATGGTGGAAATGGGGTACATGAAAGAGAAAGAGAGAAAGCTTCTGAAAGGAGAGGTGGGCCACCAAAGACAGTATTGTTTCACAATTTTGCTCAGCCATTCATTTGGCTATCAAAATTGAAAGAAACCGTCCATGAATAAATAGTGAATTATGAGATTTGATAAAGCTGTTGCTTCTGGTGTGTGTGTATTGTAGTACTTAAATCAGTTACTTGACAGGCAATTTAACTAAACTGCCACAAAAAGTAGTGAACAGCAGTTTAAAATCAAGTACAATATATATACCTCAGGAGCCATGCAAAAGTAATCAATAATTAATTAAATTTGGTTTATCATACAAATGATTCCCTAGAATATTCTTAGTAATTAATGCTTGAAGTATTGATTTGAATTTAAATGTTATATTTTTGTTATTGGTGATTACAAAACTGAAAAATTAAAATAAGAATTCAAGTAAATACATGCATGATTGGACAAGTCATCTGTTTTTCTTTTGAAAATTTAAATCCCATCCCATCTTTAATTCAAGGATGATTAAATTGGTATGCTTTTTTATTGGGAAAGAGATACATGATGGAATAATATTCATTCAACACATATATGTTGAGTTTTTAGTGTCTTAGGGGCTGAGAGGGACAGTAAAGACATATGATTGTTGCTCTTAATGAGCTATGGCTCACGAAGGGAAGGGAGATAAACATCAATGATCATAATCTGAATAGAAAGAATATTCTGTGTTACCAATGCAAATAAAATTGTATGGAGATCAGAATTAGGAGAAGTTACTTCTGGTTGAAGGTCTTATGCATAAGGTGACAATATAATTTTTCATCTAAACTCAGACCTTTTAAGAATTAAGAGGGAGGCAATTGATAATTATGCCAGGTATCGACCAGAACTGTTGTAGACAACCCAGGATATATGAGTCACCTTGAATGGAGGTTCTTAGAGAAGAGGTGGCATTTCATATACATATTGAAAGATGATTAGGACCTAGTATAAGCAAAGTTATAGATGTGAACAAATATGATGAATAAAATGAGAAACCTAGTTTCTCTACAGCTATGGTTCTCAAGCTGGCTGCACATTAGAATTATCTGGGAAGCCTTTAAAAACATTGATGCCTGAGACCCATCTCCAGGGACTCTAATTCCATTGGTTTGGGGCCAGGCCTGGACATAGGTACTTTTAAATTTTTGATTGTTTCTTTTATTTTCATTCTTCTTATTTTTTATGTATGTTACATTTACATTTGATGAACTACTTGAGAAGCATATATTCTCAAATTCTTGAATTCACCAAAGAATTATACATTGATTATTAACCATATCAAAAGTTAACCATGCTGTGAGAACTGGATATGCATAGCCAAAAGTATGAGAGAGGATCACCATCTCATACCCTATACAAAAATTAACTCAAGATGGGTCAAAGACCTAAATATAAGAGCCAAGACCATAAAAATCCTAGAAGCATCTACAAGATTTTGCAGTATGAAATGATTTCATAAACTTTACACCCAAAGCATGAGCAACAAAAGAAAAAAGGATAAATGGGACCTCCACAAAATTAAAAACATATGTACTTCAAGGAGTGAAAAGGCAGCCTATTCAATGGGAGAAAATATTTGGGAACCACTTATTCGATAAGGTCTTAATATCCAGCATATATAAAGAAATCCTACATCTCGAAAATAAAAAGACAAACAACCCATTTTAAAAAATGGGCAAGAGATTTGAATAGACACTTTTCCAAAGAGGAAATGCAAATGGCTAAAAAGCACATGGAAAAGATGCTCAATATCACTAGTTATTAGGGAAATGCATATCAAAACTACAATGAGATATCACTTTATACTTATTAGACTGGCAGCTATTTAAAAAAAAGAACTACAAGTGTTAGAGAGGATGTGGAGGAATCACAGCCCTCATCCACTGCTGGTGGGAATGTAGAATGGTACAGCCATTGTGGAGGATGGTTTTGTGGTTCCTCAGGAAGTTAACTATAGAACTGCCATATGATCGAGCAATCCCACTGCCGGGTATACCCAGAAGAATTGTAAGCAGGTACACAAACAGATATATGCATACCAATGTTCATAATGGCATTAGTCACTACTGCCCAAAGTTGGAAGCAACCCAAGTATCTATCAACAGATGAATAGATAAGCAAATTATGGTATATACATACAACAGAACATTACCCAACTGTAAGAAGAATGAAGTATTTACACATAGTACAATATGGATGAATATTGAAGACCTTGTGTTGAGTGAAGTAAATCAGTGTCTGTAGGAGAAATATTACATGGCTTGACTGATATTGCCTAAGCAAATTGAGCAGACTCACAGAGCTAGAGTCTGGAAGACAGGTTATCAGAAGACAGGAAGGGAGTAGATTGGGGTGAGTCAATGCTCAATATGGGCAAAACCTGTGATAAGGTGGAAGGGGGTAGTTTGTCAGTGAATGAGGGTGATATTGGTGCAGGGATGTGAGTGGGATTTATGGTGCTGGAATATGAGGGTGAGCAGGGAGGAGCTTTGGTTGGGTTGGACTATACATGGAACTGAGGGGAGGGCTGGAGGAAGGAACAGGTGAACTCTGGGGATTTGTAGGTTTGTGATTGAAACTACAATGGTGGGAATTTTTTTGGCAAACAATGCAGGGGAGGATCACTGGTGCAGTGTGTTGGTGGTGGGGGCATATGTGGGAAAGGGTGCACGTAGGGCATGCTTCTATGGAATATGAATGTATTCATTTTGGCATAGGGTATATCTCAGTGGGTGGAGACCCACACAATAAACAAGAAAATATTAAACTCTCATTCTGGGGAGTCCTGCTATATTCTCAAATAGAGGGGCAAGAACATCTCAAGTTCAAAGGCAGTGCCTAATAAAAGAAAACAGACCAGTATGTCAAGACCTCAGAGTATGTAACTCTGAAACTTATTCTTCAAAAATCTAAACGTAGTGGTTGCCATAGGTTCTGAGGAGAGGGGGAGGGAGGAATGGGTGGAACATAGGATATCTTTGGGGTATGGGAGTTGTTCTGCATGATCTTGCATTGATGGATACAGGTCATTATACATTTCATCAGAACCTATAAAAGTATATGGTGAAAAGGTGAACTATAATGTAAAATACTAACCATGGTTAGTATCAATACTTTGATATTTGTTCATCCATTGTAACAAATGTACTATACTTATGTAGGATGTTATTGGTAGGAAAGGATATGGAGGGGGGAGTGAGATGTATGGGAATACCTTGCATTTTCTATGTGACTTTTCTGTAACCTAAAACTTCTCGGAAAAAAAGTGAAAAAAAGATAAGACACTGGGGAAACATACAGAAAAAAATTGTCAATATACACGAAAGATCACAGATCTTACGATGATGAAAGGCCAAATGCAAAAAAAAAATTATTATATTAATTTCTTGTTATTTTTTGTAGGCTTTGTTTTTGGGGAGGTTTTGGGCTACAGAGGGGTTGCAGTTGTGATAGGGGAGGATCACTGGTCTGGGGTGTCAGTGGTGCAGGGATGTGTGTGGGGGATGTGCCTGAGGCATTCCTCTATGGAGTGTGAGTATGTTCATGTGGTCATGGGGGTGTAGCCTCGGTGGATGGAAACCCATAGTATAACTGACAGAATATTGAATTTTCATCCTGGTGAGTCCTGTTACATTCTTTCAGAATGGCAAGAATCTCTGGAGTACATGGGCAGTGCATAGCAAAGGAAGGGGGACTTATGCACCAGGCCCTTAATATTGATGCTTGCACTTATGAACCTTGTTCTTGTGAAGTTGAAACTTCTCCTGGTAACATATATATTGCCTACAAGTTACTTCCCAAGGAACTCCTTGTTGCTCAAATGTGGCCTCTCTCTAAGCCAAACTCAGCATATAGTTTGCTTCTACCTTCCCCCTGACATGGGACATGACTCCCAGGGATAAGCCTCCCTGGCACCAAGGGATTAATACCAAGCGCCAAGTAACAATGCATTTGGAGAAAGACCTTGATCAAAAGGGAGAAATAGTAAGTGCAAATACGTTTTTATGGCTAAGAGATTTCATAGTGAGTTGGGAGTTCATTCCAGAGGTTTTGCCTTATGCATATCTCACTGTCTGCCTCAGTAAACAGTGCCTCAAATAGGGATGCTACCGGGAGCTTTAGAGACATCTAGACACTATAGGCAGGGCAGACAACCCCAGGAAATCAGCACCCCATCAGTGGGTCTTATCTTAGACTATATGATAATCCATCTCCCCCAATGTATCAGATTTAGGCTCATTTATAATTTTCCTACACATGTGTATTAGTCAGTGTTCTCTAGGGTAACAGAATCAACAGGAGAAATCTGTTAATAGTATGAGATTTTATAAAATTCTTTCATGTGACCATGGAGATGCACATGTCCAGATTCCGCAGGCAGGTTGCAAACCAGGGGATCCAATGAAAGTCCAATGAAGGTCCTTTATGAGTTCCTGGGAGATGTTGGCTGTCCAAAGAAAAACTGGGAAATTCTCTCTGAATGCTGAAATCATTTCCCCTTTTAAGGCATTCAACTGATTGGATAAAATATCACTCATTGTTGACAGCAATCTACCTGGTTGATCGTAAATGTAATCAGGCATCTTTAGACACTGATGACTAAAGCCCGTAAATGTTCTTGTATTACAAGTAGCCCAGTGCTTGCTTGACCAAACAACTGAGCACAATTACCTGTCTGATTTGACACATTAGCCTAACCATCACAATACTGTTCTTCTGCCCCATTTATTTGAACCTATAATTAGCACTATGCCCATTAAATATATGTCCCAGAGACTTAAATCTTCTGGCTTTTAATATGTCGGGTAAGCTCTGAATCTCAGCAGAGTTGCAGCCAACTCCTACTCCCCAGTTCTTCAGACTTACCAAGGACAACTAACAAAAGGATGATGATGGACAACACTCATCCCAAGAAGCAGATATTATCTACAACTGCAAGCAAGACAGTTCCATCCATCTTCCCTGTGGGATCTAAGTCCCCTCTCAATCGGAAGCAGAGTGGACATCACCATCCTCAAACCCTCAAGATAGAGGAAAAAGCAAACATAAGGGGGAATGCAAATATGGACTAAAGTAGACTTATTATTATTCTAATAATGGAAGAACTTGTAACATTGATATAAAGGCAGTGGGCACCAGAGGTTTTGAGAGGAAGGAGAGGGAAGAAAAGGCTTAACATGGGGCATTTTTGAGACATTGGAATCATTCTGCATGATATTGCAATGACAGATACAAGCAAGTATACATTTTGTCAAAACCTTTAAAATTGTGTGGTGCAAAGTGTAAAAATAATGTAAACTATAGACCATGCTTAGTGGCAATGCTTCAATATGTGTTCATCAATTTTAACAAATGTACCTCACTAATCAAAGATGTTGTTAATGGGGGAAAGTATGGAAGGGGGGGGGTGAGATATATGGGAATACCCTGTATTTTCGATGTAGCATTTATATAATCTACAGCTCCTATAAAAATAAAGAAAAAAAAAGAAAAGAAAAATAATAATTAAATTAAAAAAAGAGTTAACCACAATAAAGGCAATTTACTTAAGATCAGACTTATAATTAGATTTATAATTTGAAGGTATTTCAGAACAAAAGCCCTCAGGCACTTAACAATTTTTGTGTTGTGTTCCATTTTTATGTCATTTGTCATATCCATTAATACCATATCAAAAGCATAGTAGGAATATCAACATTTAAAATATCTTTTATTGAATTATTTTTTCCTACAGTGTTTCAATTATTTGGGTTAGAACTTGTGCAAATTTCCTCTATCTTTTGATAGTTCTCCATTTCCCATTATTACCTTGAAGGTACATTGGGTGTCATTTAGATGTTATTGTTGGTGGATCAGGAATAACAGCTTGAGACTAAACCTCTTCAAAGTCTTTTGGGAATCTGCTATAATCAGAAACGGATTTCCTTTTCTTTTATCTCTTTATTATATAACAAAGGATATCTGTTGATTTCATACTATCTTGAATACTGTGGCTATCCTTTATTTGTAATTCAGTTTTGTCATTACTTTTGATTGGGTTCTTGGTAAACAGTCTGTAGTTACTTCTTGCTTCTTAATCCAATTTGGCAATGTTGGACGTTTAATGGGAATGTTTAGGCAATTTACACTTAATGCAATCATCAAGTACCCTCTTGCTATTTGTTTTTTATTTCCTCCATTTCTCCCATGTTTTCTTTGCCATTTTTGCTCCATTTTTCTGCTAACTTTTAGTTTATTTGAGTATTTTGTATGATTCCATTTCATCTCTGCTATTGGCTTATTACCTCTTTGCCTATTTCTTATTTTACTCCAAATATGTGATAAACCCAATATATTATATTATATTTTCTTTAAAAGTCAATCATGTCTTCAAAAGATTAATAAAATTAGTAAAATATATTTTATACTTGCCCACATTTATCTCTTTTCTGACATTCTTTATTGCTTTGTAGAGATCCAGATTTCCAGATTTCAGTCTGGTATCATTTACTGTCTGCATGAAAATATTTCTTTAACATTTCATGTATTGCAATTCTGTAGATGATAAATTCTCTCAGGTTTTTATTTTATTAAAAAGTCTTTATTTGCCTTCATTTTTGAATGATATTTTATCTGGGTTTAATAATTCTTGGTTGACAGATTTTTTTCTTTCAGTATTTTAAAGTCCTTTGAGCACCTTTTCCTTTTGTATGTAATATATCTCTTTTTTGACTGCTTTTATGATTTTAAGGTTTTTATCATTAATTTTCAAAAACTTGACTATATGATGGCTTTTGGAATGGTTTTCATTATGTTTCTTCTGCTTGGGTTTTCTTGAATTTCTTGGATCTATGGGTTTATGATTTTTATCAAATTTTTGGCCATTATTTTCTCAAATATTTCCCCTCTGGCAGTATAAATAGCTAGATATAGTTATAGATAGTTAGATAGATAGATAGATAGATAGATAGATAGATAGATAGATAGATAGATAGATAGATAGATATTACTTCAAGTTGTAGCCCAAGAAGATCATTTTAATAAAAGAGTTGAGGCAAATGTAATAAAGGCTGACATTAATATAGATAGGTGATGATGGACAAGAGCAGAGAGATAAACAAGATAAAACTGATAACATCTAACGATTTCTTGAATATGGATAGTGATTGAAAATCAAAGGTCACACATTTATATACTGGAAAAACCAATGAATATATATGTTGCATTAATCAGGATCCCGGTAGGAATCAGGTGGCTTGATCAACCCAGGTAAATTAATAGTTGTTATTTACAGAATTATATGAAGGTTTAAGAAACTCTATTGAATAATTAAATTTCCAGCACCAGCACCAGCACCAGCACCAACTGTGAGCTGTTTCTACCACCTCTGCTTGAGGTGGCAAGGGGATTTCCAGAACCTGAAAAGGAGTCAGGAGCTGTGACTTTTAGTAAGGGGCACAGCCAACATGCAGTGACCAGGAATAGAGGATATTAGTGAAATAAATACCATAAGCCACTTTCTGCCCACTCACTGATCTTTTGTTCTTGCTTCCTACTAGCCAAATCTAAATGTAGGACAGGAGATAAGAGAACTGGTCAAATTCCTGGGGCACATGTAGGGTAGAGAAAGGCGGTGAAGGGATTGGTTATACAGAGAATATATTCAAAACAAGAACCATAGTTGGGAACAAGTTAGACAGGTTGGTTTTGGACATACATCTATGAACAGTTGACAGGAAATGTAAGACTGAAGTATATAAAAGACCAAACTTCTTTTGGGGGTCAACTAAATTATGCTAACTATTAATACATATATTCCTCGTCTCCTGTACCTCTCAGAAGACTCAGCTGATTTTTATGGTCTGAAGTTTGTATCTTTGATGTAATGACAACTTTAATAATAAAATAATTCAAAGAATTTGGTATCGTTCACCACACGCATACATATACACACATGTATCAACCTGAAAACATTAACAAACAAAGCAAGAAAACTCCTGACAATTCTAATATTAAAAAGCTTATACTGAGAGAGAGAATCAAAGATCCACCCTGCCTGAACTTCATTGTCTCATCCTGAGAGAATTTTCAGCTAGCACAATTTGAAAAGTTTTTATGAGCCTATTAAGTCACAAAAGTGAAATGTCTCTTGACCAAAGCATTTCACTTATGGTACTATAATGAGAGTTCAATCCTGATATGACTAACACAATTTTAATAAATAGACCTTGTCTTTGTATTCTGAGTCTGGATTCTTGATTTATTTATCTTTGTTACCATTGTGCTTAACATTTATTCATCTTTGTCCTTACAATCTTTTTATTCTTACATTGTCCAGCATATTAGGTCTACCCCTGTACTCCAGTTTGGTGGCTGGGGCTTTGTTAACACATATTAGACTTTTTTTTTTGAGGTACCAGGGGCCAGGAATTGAATCCTGGACCTTGTTATGCTGGAGCCTTATCTGCTCCCCTATTAGACTTTTTTTGAATCCAAATTCTTTGTGGTAAAGCTAATTATCATTGAGGTTGTGATCTATGTTGAGCCCCATTTCATGTTAGTACAGCCTGTTGGTTTTTTTTTTTTTTTGGT
>JAQZBX010019584.1:0-12799 GCA_029593785.1 Cabassous unicinctus | reverse complement strand
GTGCAAGCGCATTGTCAAATTATTACTATTAACTATAGTCCATATCTTACATTTGGTGTATTTTTCCCCCAACCACCCTAGTATTTTTTTAAATATATTTTTATTACAGAGGTTATGAACTTACAAAGCAATCATGCACATGTGTGGAATTCCCATACAATACCCCTTTACCAACACAGCACACCATGGTGGAATATTTGTTACAGATTATGAGATAATATCTTCAAACTATTACCACCAACCATGGTCCACAGCATACATTTGACACTTTTTCATACCTTCCCATTATCAACACAGTACATCTTTGGTATTGATGCTAGAATATTGCAGTATTGAAGTTAATCACAGTCAATAGGTCACACCAAATGTGTTTTTCCCATGCTTCTCCACATTCCCACCACCCTGCAGTAGTGAGTACAGTCTGTTTTTAATGTAACTCATCTCTCCCCTCCCAGCACTAGCTACTCATTTGAATTATCACCTATTCCCTGCCACTATTCCTATTTAATTTCTTGCACTTATCACTGCCTGGATTTAACTAACACCTGCAAGTTTAGTTGTAGACTCCAGCTCCTTTCAAGTTTCAAAGGTTTAATTACCTGGGCCATATAATATTTGGTCATGATAACCAGATTTTCCCATCTTGAATACTCCTATCCCATTAATTTCCTGAGCCTTCCTTAATTTATTCATTCATATGTTTTTATGATTTATCTTCCAAACTGGCTATACCATTTTGCATTGCTGCCAGCAATGAACAACAGTTCTGTTGCTCCACATCCTTACCAGCAATTGGTATTGTCAGTGTTTTGGACTTCACAAACCTAATAGGTAAGTACTGGCATATCATTGTTTTCTTAATATGCAATTCCCTATTGACATATGATGTTGAATATATTTTCATATGTTTATTTGCCATTTATATATATTCTTTGGTGAGCTTTCTGTTTAGATCTTTTGTCCATTTTGTAACTAGGTTGTTTGTATTCTTATTGTTGAGCTTTGAGAGGTCTTTTTTTTTAGGAGGTAACAGGGATTGAACCCAGGACCTCATACAAGGGAAGCAGGCGCTCAACCACTGAGCTACATTAGCTCCCCCTGAGAGTTCTTTTTATATTTGGATGTAAGTGTTAGGCCTCCAAACATGTTCTTATTCTCAAATAATAACAAAAATTTTTCTGTAATTTTTATTGTGATTACATATTACATTGACTCACTTGAGAAGTTGATTGCATATATATATATACACACACACATACACACATATATATGTTTCAGGGGTAGCTAAACATAACAGAATTAGGAGACTTATATTAACAGATATAAAGATTATTTTAAAGGTATTAGAGTTATGACAAAAAGATAATTGAAAATCCAGAAACAGAGCTGTAAGTATGTAATCACTTGATTTATGATAAAGATGCCATTAAAATTCAATAGAAATAAAAAAAATTAACAAAAAAAATTCAGTGGAAAATGATCTTTGTAAAAAATGGTACTAGATCAATTGAATATATATGTGGGAAAACAAATTTTGAGCCTTACCTCCTATTTATGCAAAAATTAATTTCAGATGATTGTTATATATAATATAGTCATAACTTTGCAGTAGTCAAAAAACATTTTTTATTAATCAGGTCACAAAGATTATTAACAATCAACAAATAGATAAATAGATTGATGAATGCATGGATAGATGGATAGTTAGGTGATAGGTTATTGGCACAAACAAATTAGTAGATAGGTAGATGAGTGAATGAATAACTGTCTTACTATATAGACAGATAATAAATACATACATATATACATTTATTTTTCTGGGTTGAGATCACACAAAACCTGTTACCAAAAATTAACTTTGGGAAGGGATTAGGAGTAGTAGAGGAGGCACTAATTTTTAAATCTTGAACTGCTTTAGTTTTCCAAGGGTATATTTATAAATGTCAATAAGATATCCTTTATGATTCATTGGATAAAAACCTCAATAAATATTATTTTAACATAAATCAATAAAATGTTTAAGAAAGAACATTTTATTGCATCTCTTCCCTGTTAAAACCCTCACTTACCCCCTAACTCCAAAGGTAAAATGTCCCAGGGCCGTACAAAACACAAAAGAGCCCCTGGCAGAAAAGGCCCTCCTTATCTTGACTTTGTCTATATCTCTAAAATACGGTTCTCCAAAAATATCATGCAGTCTCACAGACCTGTGACTTTCCAAATACGCCAAGCATCCTCTGCCTAGAATGTCTTTATCTCCTTTTCTGTCTGAATATTTTGTTGTTCCTTCAAAACTCAGACAAAACTAATACATCAAATCCTTCAGAAAAAATAATTACTCCTTCGTCAGTATCCCCATGATACCCTGTATATACTTGTGTTTAGCCTTTTTTTCATCATACTTTGAAATAACTTGTGTCATGCCTTTTTAAAATCACTCTTTGAAATGCTTTGTTACCTTTTTTAGCTTCAACATTAGATGACAAGCCCCTTGTGGGCCAAGCTGCTCCATTTATTTATTTGTAATGCCTGACATGGCATATGGCCAAGGATGGGTTCATTAATGGAATGAATTAATGAGTTACAAGTTTCTGAATAAAATAAAAAATGAAGGAATTTTGTTCTGTGGCCATATGTGCACAAAGAGATAACACTAAAACTACAACTATATAACCACATTTAACTGCATGCCTGCAGAGCGGTTTGTCTTTATCAGATGATCTCTCACAAAGAAATGATATTTTAAAGTTGAAATGATTGATGCAATTATCTACAACTTATGCTTGAATGGAAGAAAGTCCTAATGTATACTGGGTATTTCTGGGTTGCTTAGCAACAGAAATTAACCTTTGATATCGCCTGTTTCTCTTTTGTGGTTATGGAAGTATCTCATGAGGTTAGTCATACAGTCTCTGATGAGCAACTTCTGAGTTTAAATTTTTTAGCCCTCATTTAGAAATGAATGAGTTGTATCAGAGTAGCTTGAATTAAAATTATTTATAAAAGTTAGAAACAGGGTGATCTGAAATCCTAAGATTTCTATGAGTAGAAATATCCTCTACATCATTTTCATGACACCATATCTAAGGAAACAGGCCTTATGCCTAGTTAGTATATAAAAAAAAAAAAACAAAAAAAACCCTTAATGGGAAAACAAAACGATGCGAATTTAATGGAATTCTTGTAATAATACATTTCTCTGAGAATTAAACCAAAGTGGTCTTGGCTGAATGAATTAAAATGAGATTGTCAATGAAACAGTGCCAGGAAATAACTTGGTGATTTTACAAAAGTTTTTAAAGAGCCATGAATATGAACCTTCTTTCTTTACCGTAATATCTGTCTTTGGAGATTTCCCACCTCTGATAAAGTTAAATCAATATTTGAATCTTTGAATAACTAACACCTTCAGAGAAAGGAATAATAACCAAAAATATATCAATACTACATTTAAAAGCATATAAACCTGAAGGGTTCATTCATTCAGTTTTCACTCATGCATTCAGCAATATTTAGTAAGCATTCACTATATTCCAAGTCCAGCAACACATGCCAGGGATACAATCAGGAGAAAAATACATGAGTCCATGCCCTTCCAGTCATAAGCCAACCTGCTTAATTTTTTCTTTCTGGAAACCACATTTCTTGGCTTTTGTGTCCACAGCCCCAGGACACACTTCTTCTGTTCAAAAGGCTAACCCATATTGTAGGGCTTTGAATGCCAATTCCAACTGCCGGGGAGAGTCAATCAGATCAGCCCACTTCTGTCATATTTCCACACTGGAGCAAAATCTGTGGTAGAGGGAAGGAGTTTTATCAGCAAAAGCATGCTTGCTAAGGGCAGACCTCTATGTGTGAATGGTCCGACTGAGGTATTTGATTTTGGTAGACATCTTAAAAATATCATCTATTAGTATATAGATTTGAAGGATATTTCTTTTATGAATTGAGACACCCTAAAGAATGTGTTAGAAAGAATAACTTACTAGAAGTCCAAGTTCTACTTCCAGCAATCCCTTGCTCTTCCATGAGCCTGGAAAATGATTTTAAATATTTAAATAACTCACTTTGTTGATTTTTCATGATCTCTTGTGCATTTGTCATCTCCTCTGTTTTTATTGTACCATTATATAAATTTTTCAAAATGCTTAAGTCTGTAATATATAAATAAAATATTTTCTTGGCTTCATATTCCTCAATTCCAAACTCCTCTGCTTCACAAATGAGCTTAGTGCTTATTTCTTCACCTCCATCTCACTACTCAACCCATTCCAATCTAGCTTCTCTTCCTAAAACTTCTTTGAAACTGCTCTTACCAAGGACATAACTACATATTTTGTTATAAATAAGAAGAACAACTTTCTGCCTTATCTTATTTGACCCCTCAGAAACATTTGGCCTCTTATTACTCCCTGCAAGAAAAAAATATTTCCTTATCTCCTACGACACCACATTCTCTGAGTGAGAAAGAATGAGATTTTTGTGGAGAAGCACACTGAAGAGAAGAAAAACCCCATGACCTTTCTTGGGAGTTGGGGGATGAGAGGGAAAAGAAATGGCCAACCTGTGGACTCTGTGTAATGTGGTGGGAATGGAATGGCAGGAAAATTCCCCAGTATCAAGACCTGTTCTTCCACAGGAATGTGAAGTAGATAGACATTCTTTCTCCTTGTGCTCTTGGGTCTTAGAGCAATCCTGCATTGCTCAAGCCATTTTGCTCAACACACTTAGCCCCTTTTGCTGGAGGTGGTAGGTAAGAATGCTGAAGCCAAGATGGAGGAACAGGTGATTTGATCGTTTTTCACTCTCCTAACCTTCAAAGAGCAGTGTGAGGGAAGCGGGTGTGGCTCAATCGATAGAGCTCCCGTTTACCATATGGGAGGCCCCGGATTCGCTTCCCGGGGCCTCCTTGTGAGGGCAGGCCGGCCTGCGCGGCGCAGTGGGCTGATGCAGCAGCACCTCACAGCAAGGGGGAGATGAGCGGACACAGAAGAAACACGCAGTGAATGAACACAGCAAACACAAGCAGCAAGGGGGGGATAAATAAATAAATGAGTGAATCTTTAAAAAAAAAAAAAAGAGCAGTGTGGTGACTAGGAAGTGCCAGTGCAGTGGCTGAGGTCTTTGCCTCCAGCACGGGTATCCAAAGGTGTATAAGATGCCCAAAAACTATGGGCCCTGATACATTATATAAGCTCCTTTGGTTTACTATTAGCCAGAGAGCTGCATGAGTTCTCAGGATATCTAAGATGAAGAAATACCAGATAAAGGTGAACTACTTTTCATCTTTCCTCCTGATGATAAATCAAGAATAGATTAATAGCCACAAACCATGTGCCAGATGTTGTCTTGATAATTTTTAGTAAATATAACATGGTAGCTGTGGTTACAACTACCATTGGGTTAAGCTTACAGTAGTCCACTCTCATCTGTCATGATTCAGGTGAATTAAATGGGAATATGACAAGGAACACTGCCCTGTATTCTTCAGCTCTTTCATGGTGGCATGAATCTCTGGTATTTTTTCTGATTCACTATATTTCCTGGCATTGATTCAGTTTCAATGTCTTCTATTTGGTCTTTACTACCACAGTGACCTTTAACCACATTCAAAAGATGCAATATAAGGGTTTGATCAATAACTAAGTATATCTCTCCCTACTTTGCATTTAAAGACAAAGGAACTTTTCTTTGGGGCATCACCCAAAAATGCCTTACCAAATGCACCAATACCATGTTCCTCTGGCTTCCCAAAGGGCTTACCTGTTGACACTGATATGTGAGATGTCACAGGGTGCCCAAGTATGCAAAATTCAGATGTGTGGAGGAATTAATACTCCAAGGGGTTTAACTATGATAAATGGATGATTAGCGCAAGTGACTAATTTCATTTCCTTCCTTTTTGAACTGTCTAGAGACACAATATTTCACAGAATTTCTCTGCAGATGACCTATAAATCTGAATAATCTGTCATGAAACTACAGCCAACTCACCAATACACTCCTGTTTTCCTCCCTTGTTTTTATTTACACTGACTCCTACTCCTCTTTTCCTGGACTTGAAGTCTCTAATTAAGTGTTAGGATATAAGCATTTGCCTGAAAAAAAATTCTTGTTGGGGTTCAATAAGAATATGCAAGAAAAATGCTTAGCTCAGTAGCTGTAACATAGAGAATGCTCAAGGAATGTTAAATATTTTTGTTGTTATTATTCTTATTATAGTTATTATTGTAATCCACTCTGAAGGAAAAGTTGAAAAATCATGATGTGTGGTATAAAGTACATAGGCATATAATCATCCTTGGTAACTTGAAGCCTTGGGTCATTTAAAGCCATGTAATAAGAAAAGTAATATGGTTCCACTTATGTTTTCTGAAACTGCTATATTTCAAATTTCAGGTTTTGAGCAGGGCACAGAAAATAAAGTCACATTGTGTTCTGGGGCATTCAAAATTGGCAGTGTTTTGCAGCAGTCAGTTACAAAGTACCCTTCCTGAGCAGTATATTTCCAGTAATAAAAAAAAAACAATAAGCAAATTAAAAACTTCTTAAAAGTTCTTGGTAGCAACATGACCATAGTGAATGGCTGAGGCATGTCCAAGTGACATATTGAACAAATTACTTTAAAGGAAACCAGTCCCCCTCATGTTTCCTAGAAAACAATGATTTTTATTCAGAAGGAAGCATATACCTGTGAAATATGAAACACTTATCTTCCCTTTCTGATCTATTTATTGGTGGCTAAACATAAAAATTGTAAAAGATGAACAAGAGTTTTTCACTTGCAGTGTTAGTACTGATATGTACTCTGAGTTGTACAATTGTTCTTTCTAAATGTAATCCCTCTGTTTTAGGTCGTACTAGTCTGTGACTACCAAACAAAGTAAGTTCTTTTTAAATGCATTACAGTGGCGTGAGTTCATGAAAAACTGATTGCCAGAAATGAAATGCCACTTAATCCATCAAAAATAAAGTTTAGCCAGTGATTTCTGAGAGTCTCTAGAAAGTATGTGTGTTTCACCAACCGGTCTGTCATCATCCACCCTCCCTCTTCTGCTCCATCTCTCAATTGCCCCAGTCGCTGAAGCTTGTGAAGCCATTTGGGAAGTATAGCCATTACCTGGTTCATCACTGTACTTCCAGTGTCCATGCCAAGGGACCTGTTCTCATAGTGCCAGGCTATGGGTGGGTTCTGGGCACAGACTGGCAGAGAAATGGCCTCCTCCCCAAATCTGCATCATACTTTGGATCACAGACTCAAAGCAGCTGTGCTCAATGCCTACCATGTCACAAGATCTCTCTCAAATTGACTAAACAGCCTTTGTACATCCCTTTTTCCCCAGCATGTCATCAAGTCTCTCACAAAGAATCAGCATTATTGTTTTTGCTGCCTACTTGTCTTATCATAAGAGAGAAAACCCTATTCAAAGACAGAATGAGCAGATGACATATTAACTTTTCCATCCTCCTGCTCTTTCTTATGTCATTTGCTTTCAATCAAGTCACTCCTCCCCATGACAAAAATAATTTTTCAACAGTTATCAATAAATGGAAACACATCTTGAATACATGGAATGTTGGTTCAGTCTGGACTAAGAACAATTGGACCAGATCAGTAGTCATAAATGTTCTGCTATATTAAAAACAAAAATTGATTGATAAAGTTAAGGTGCTAGACATTAGTTTTTCCCTATCCCACCCTTGAGCACTCATCTCTTCTACTTTTAATAATTGTACCCCAATTTCCTTCTTGAATATCTCAGCCATCCTCCATTTTCAGAAAATACCCCAATGCTTCCTATGAATTTAAGTCACCTGCTCTCCCCAATATGCCTATCTTTAAGAGATGGGCAAATGACTCAAAGTCAGCAGTGTTAATGGAGGGATGACTCATTCAAAAGAGAACTAAGCTAATGCAATGATACTTTTTCTTGGACTTCTGGAACATGGAACCCGTTTCAGTGGCGTGTAGAGCTTTAGTACCTAATTTGCTGTAGGAGGGGAGAGTCTTTTGAAAGATGGAGCCAATCCAGAAGAAGAGCCAAGCAAAGGAGAGAGAAGAAGTGGATCCCGAACATATAAACTATGCCTAAATCTAGCCCTAATTCTAGGACTTTTCAATTATTGGAGCTAATAAAATTTCTTTTTCCTTAAGCCAGTTTAAGTTGTACCACCTATCTAACCAGACCATTCATATATATGTTTATCCTTTTGCCAGTACCACACAGTCTTGGAGTAAACTTTGAAATAGGGAAGAGTGAGTCCTCCAAATTTGTTCTTTTTAATGTTGATTTGACAATTCGGTTTCTTTGCATTTCTATATGAATTTTAGGATCAGCTTGTTAGTTTCTGCAAAAAACCAGATGGAATTTTGATAGGTATTGCACTGAATATGTAGATAAAGACTGGAAACATTTCCATTTTAACAATGATACTTCTGATCCATTTAATATTTAGACATTTAATTTTTTCAAAAATATTTTGTAGTTTTCAGTGACAAGTCTTATACCTCCTTTTAAAAATTTATTTATACTATTTTTTCTGTTGTTATTGTAAATGGAATTATTTTCCTAATTTTCAGTTTGTTTATTTTAGTGTATAGAAATACAATTTATTTTTGCATATTGATCCGCATCTTACCACTATACTGAACTCATTTCTTAGGTCTAAGAGATGTTTATTTGTTTGTTTGTTTGTTTTTAATAACTTAGTGTTTTCTACATAGGATCATGTCATTTGTGAATAGAAATAGTTACTTCTTCCTTTCCAATCTGGATGCCTTTAATTTATTTTCCTTGCCTATTTGCCATGTCTGAAACCACAGTGCAACACTGAATAGAAGTGGTGAATCCACATATTTTCTTACTCCTGATCTTGGGGGAGAATATCCAGATTTTCACCATTAAGTATGATGTTAGCTATGAATATTTTATAGATTCCCTTTTTCAGATTGAGATCATCCTTTATATTCCTAGTTTTTTAAAATGCTTTTATCATGAATGCATATTGAATTTTGCCAAATGCCCTTTCTGCAACTATTGAGATGATCATCACATGGTGTTTGTACTTTATTCCATTAATGTGGTAAGCTACATTAATTGATTTTCACATGTTAAACCAACCTGGCATTTCTGGGATAAATTCCATTTGGTCATGGTCTATAATCCTTTTATATATTGCTGGATTTGATTTGTTAACATTTTTGAGTATTTTTGCATTTATTGTCATAAGAGGTATTGGTTTGAAATTTTATTTTCTTGTGATACCTTTATCTGGTTTTGGTATCAGGGTAACATTGGTCTTATATAATGAGTTAGTAATTGTTCCCTCCTCTTCTGTGTTTTGGAATAGTTGTAAAGGAGTGGTAACAATGAAAAGTTTGGAAGATTTTACCAGTACAGCCATCGGAGCCTGGGCTTATCTATTTGTGAAGTGGTTTTGATAATAATGCAGTTTCTTTATATGTTAAAGGTCTGTTCAGATTTTTTATTTCCTGCTGTGTCAGTTTTGGTAATTTTGTCTTCCTATGAATTTGTCCATTTCACCTAGATTAATTTCTTGGTAAAAATTGCTCAAAGAGATCACTTATAAACATTTATTACTGTAAGGTCAATTACATATTTCATTCCTGATTTTAGAATTTGAGTCTTTTCTCCTATTTTTTTTGGTCAGCCTAACTAAAGTTTGTCAATTTTATTGATCATTTCATTGATTTTCTCATTATTCTAGTCTCTTTCATTTATTTCTGCTCTAATATTTATTATTCCCTTCCTTCTACTCGTTTTGGTTTCAATTTGCTTTCCTTTATAGCTACTTAAAGTAGAAGTTTAGGTCACTGCTTTGAGATTGTATTAGTTTCTTTTTTTAATATAGGTGTTCATAGTTATAAATTTCTTTCTAATCACTGCTTTAACTACATACCATGCTAAAGTGTTGATGTTGTTTTAGTTTCCTAGGCTGCTCAAGCAAATACCATGATATGGGTTGAGTTAAACAATGAGAATTTATTCGCTCATGGTTTGAGGCTGGGAAAAAGTCCAAATCAAGGCTTCATCAAGTTGATGCTTTCTTTCAGAAGACTGTGGTGTTCTGGGTCTGGCTGCTGGTGATCTTTGTCCTTAGCTTGTCACATGGAAAGGAAAGCACACAGCAGCCACTTCTGGCTTCTCTTTTCTTTCCTGGGTGCCCAGCCTCTTGCTTCCTGTGGCTTTCTCTCTGTCTGACTTTCACTCTGCTTATAAAGGACTCCAGTGATAGGATTAAGACCCATCCTCATTGAGGTGGGACATACATTAACTGAAGTAACCTCATAAAAAGGTCCTACTTACAATGAGTTCACCCCCAGAGGAAGGGGTTAAATTTAAGAAAATGTTTTGCTGGGGTACATATAGCTTCAAACCATCAAAGATGTGTTGTGTTTTCATTTTCATTCATCTGAAAGTATTTTCTAATTTCATTTGTGATTCATTCTTTGTACAATTAGTTATTTAGAAGTTTTTGAAAAGTATACATAATAATTTTCTTCCTGTTATTGGATTCTAATTTCATTCCATTGTGTACAGATAAGATATTTTGTATTATTTCAATCCTTTTAGATTTATTCTGACTTGTCTATAGCCTGTTAAATAAGCTATTCTGGAGATTGTTCCATGTACACTTAAGAATGTATATTCTGCTGTAGGATGGAATGTTCTATAGAAGTCTATTTGGTCTAGGTGCTATATAGTGTTGTCTAAGTGTTCTGTTTCCTAGTTGATCTTCTATCTAGTGTTCTATCCATTACTGAAAGTAACGTATTGAGGTCATGAATTATTATTGTTGACTTGTTTATTTCTCCTTTCAATTTTGTAAATTTTTGCTTTATGTCTTTTGGGATTCTGTTATATACATATATGTTTATAATTTTTATACACTCTAGTTGGATTAATACTTCTATGTTATTAAATGTTCTTTTTTGCCTCTAGTAACAGTTTCTCTCAAAGTCCCTTAAAGTCCTGGGTTCGGTACCCAGTGCCTCCTAAAAACAAACAAAAAAACCCAAACAACAAGCAAATAAATGATAAAACCAACTCAGGGGAGCTGATGTGACTCAGTGGTTGAGTGCCAACTTCCCACAAACAAGGTCCTGGGCTCATTCCCAGGCCCTGGTACCATTAAAAAAAGAGAGCCACTTTTGCTCCCTGTTGATTGCACTGTCTGCTGGTTGTGGCATCTGCTCATTGCAGTGCCTGCTCATTGCGGCATTTGCAGTGTCTGCTGGTTGCAGTGTTTGCTGGTTGTGCTGTCTGCTTGTTGTGGCATCTGTTTGTTGTGACATCTGCTCATCTCCTTTAGGAGGCACTGGGAACTGAACTTGGGACTTCCCAAATGGGAGGCGGGCACCCAATTTCTTGAGCCACATCTGCTCCCTCACATTCTTTTTTTTTTTTAATTTTTATTTATTTATTTATCCCCCCCTCCTTGTTTGCACTCAGTGTCTTTTATTATGTGCTCATCTTCTTTTTAGGAGACAATGGAACTGAACCAGGGACCTTCCATGTGGGAGGGAGGCACCTAATCACTTGAGCCACCTCTTCTCCCTGTTTTGTTGTATCTCTCATTTTGTTTTCCTCCTTGTGCCTCTTTGTTGCATAATCTTGTTGCATCAGCTTGCTGTGCCAGCCCATCATGTGAGCTCATTGTCTTGCTTGTCTTCTTTAGGAGGAACCAGGAACCGAATCTGGGACCTCCCATGTGGGAGGCAAGAGCTCAACCACTTGAGCCACATCCACTTCCCCCTCACAT
Organism: Cabassous unicinctus; assembly: GCA_029593785.1. Classification (NCBI taxonomy): domain Eukaryota; kingdom Metazoa; phylum Chordata; class Mammalia; order Cingulata; family Chlamyphoridae; genus Cabassous; species Cabassous unicinctus. The sequence continues at coordinate 1,015 of JAQZBX010019584.1, read as the reverse complement.
TTATTTTTGATTGATAATTTTGCCAAATTCCTGGTTGACAGTTTTTTCCCCCAGCACTTTAAATTCTGCCCTCCCTGGTTCCTAACAAGAACTCAGCTGTAAATATTATTGATGGCTTCTCTCTTGCTGCTGTCAAGATTCTTTCTTTGTCTTTTGATAGATTATGATGGGTGTTAAGTGTGGTTCTCTTTTTAGCTATCCTACTTGGAGATGACTACTTCTTGAAAGTGTTGGTTTATGTTTTTCATTATTTTGGTAAATTTTTTTTGCCATTATTTCTTCTGCCCCTTTCTCTCTCTTCTCTCCTCTGGGAATCCCATTATTCACATATTGTTACCCTTGAAATTGTCCCACAGATCTCTGAAACTGTTCATTTATCTTCATTGGTTTTTCTTTCTGTTCCTTAGATTGGATGAGCACAGTTGACCTATCTTTAAGTTCACTGATTCTTTCTTCTGCCTCTTAAACCCTGCTATAGAGACCCTCTGCTGTACTTTCCATTTGGTTATTATATTTTTCAACTATAGAATTTCTGTTTTGTTTTTTTTTAAATTCTGTCTTCTTATTGATATTCAGTATTTCATGAGATACTGTTCTTATGCTTTCCTTTAATTCTTTTCATATTGTTTCTTTTAGTTCTTTGAATATATTAAAAATACCTGACATCTGTGCTTCTCAGGGGCAGTTTCTATTGACTAATTTCTTGTGTATGGACTTTATGCTCTTGTTTCTTTGGACATTTCATAATTTTTGTTGAACCTGAACATTTTAATAATATAGTGTGTCAATTCTGAAAATCAGATTCTCCTCCCAAGTGTTTTTTCTTCCTCCTTTTCATGATTGTTATTGTTTACTTAGTGACATTTTTTACCTCATTCTGTAAGTTCTGTGTTCTTTGTAATATATGGCCACAAAGTCTTTTGTAGTTTAGCTTACTGTTCACTTAATGATTTGGCAGAAATTTCACTAAATTTCTGCAACCTATAAGTCTCCAATTCTTTGCTGAGGAACTCTA
>JAQZBX010019583.1:0-25288 GCA_029593785.1 Cabassous unicinctus | reverse complement strand
AAAATAAAATAACCTAATCATGCCCAGATGAACAGATCAGTTTACAAGCATAATCAAATATATATTTTTGGAATTCATAATTACATCAAATTGCCCAATGGCTACAGTGGCCATCTACGCAAATAAGCCATCTATGCATAGTAGACAATATAGACTTTTTAAGCTATATGGACTTTCTGATATTTATCAGCTGAAGATAAAAGGAAAGTTTAAATTAATTTTCACATACATGGACAAAATTCTGCTGAAAGCAAAGTCAATTTCTTGATAACCTGAATCTTCTCTCCTGATATTCTTCCTAAAATTGATAATCCATTTAGTTTTAAAAAGAAACCAACATGGGATCTATACATTAAATATTACAAAAAAGGGATGAAATGGCAAAGCCAAGGAAGTGGCAGTTGAACAACATAATATACGTGAAAAGTATCATCACCGGGAAATAGATGGGTACCATGACCAAAGTATTCCGAAGAGCTCAACGGGAGTTATAAAAACGTCTATTAAAACTATTGTTTATACTAGAGCTGAAATGGCTCAAAGAAGACATATCAACAAAATAAAATGTAAAACCCTTTATTGGCAGATGCCAGGAAGTAAATGAATGGGAAAAATAAAACTAACAAGGAATGAAATGGAAAAGAAATTGGGAATCAAATTAGGGAGGTGGGGGGAAAGTTTAAGAGAGAAAAATGATAGTTTAAAAATATTTTAAAATAATTTAAGTCATAGGGAAAAAAATGATAGTTATAGAAAAAAGACAATCAGACCCCCATGCACACACGTATGGTTAATAAAGAGAGAAATGGAGGAGAATGAATAGTTAGCAAACATTTTCTGAAATAATGGAAGATGAATTTCTGGTTTTTAGAGTGTATTGTATGTGGTATATAGTCAGCAAAGATGGAAACCAACCATTCCCCCCTCCTTTGTCCACTCTTCACATTAAGAGGAGGAATGAATTTCCTGCACATTGGAATCTAGGCTGACCACATGACAGGCTTCTGCCATTGCAAGGTGGTGGAAGTGATATTCTGTCCCAGGCTTAAGGAAGCATAACTGATTTCAGTTCAGTTCCAATAATACCATCTCAGAGAAGACTTCCTTTCTTGACCTCTCGAAGAAGAGGAAGGACTTTTCTTAACACAACATAGAAAATAAATTGTGCATATTTCCATTTTAGTACTCATCAATTTGCAGTAATGATGTTCAAATAATTTGCAAAAATGTGATTATTGAGTATTCCCTACCCAGATCTGAAAAATCATTTTAAGAATTTTGTCAAATGCATAAGTAGGATTGATTGATAAATGAGGTAATTGTATAAAGGTAGTAATTGTATAAAGGTAGTAAATATGACTGGAATGTATAGGTGGTATTTAGAAGATAAAATGCAACCTGAAAAGTATGTAGGCTAGGTACTTTAGAGGCCTTTCCTACTAAAATAAATTAGATCTTGGATAAATATGTGCACTCTTAAAAACATTATTAGGCATGGAAGGAAGTAATAGAGGACAATTAAAAATGAAATAAGTCTAGATAAAGAATGGAAAGGAAATTAAAAGAAGGAAACTGGAGTTGTTCTAGTGGCCAATGAAAATATCCAATTCTGGCTTTAGATCTGAAGGTTTGCAACTTAGGGGAGTTAAACATGAGACTCCAAAAATTAAGCCAGGAGTTTCAAATGGGGCAAAGAAAATAAATATTCTAAAGAGGAAAACAGTTTGAGCTTACTCAAATATGAGCTTATATGTATGTATCACGAAACAGTGAAGCTTCAATAACTGCCCAAAACTCTTTGGGTTTTTTTGGTCCCACTTTGGACCTATGCATTCTGATTATTCCCATTTAATCCTCAACCCTTAAATAATTGATTTCCTTTAGGGAAAAGAATAAAAACATAGCTATCCAGGTTATATGCCTATCCATGGAATAATCAAGGCCAACCATTACTTCTTGGTTCAGATTATCATCTGGTTACTGCCCATTCCCCAGCTTGAACCATCTTACTGTTCATTTTGACATTACCAATTCATTCATTCATTTTTTCAATAAATAGTTATTGAATATCTACTATATGCCAGATCCAGTGCAATAAACTGGCAATACAAATGTAAATTCTCTAAATATGATCTCATTGTATTAGTCAGGGTACAGGCTAAGTAAGCTTCAGTAGAGACACTAAAAAAGGCATCAAAGTATAGCGAAAAAAAAGAGAAATAATTTCTCTCCTACATAAGCCCATAGGCTGGTAGGCCATTCTCAACACTTTTAAGTCTAAGGCATCTGCTCCAATTCTTGCCATATCTCAGCAAGTGAAAAGGGAGAGAGGATGAAGGGAGCTCATGGGGAATTATATGTATGGGAAAGACTTGAAAGGAACATAAATAAATCTACTCACATCCCTTTGATAAGAATTTAGCAACAGATGCAAGGGGGCTGGAACATGTAGTTTTAACCAAGTAGTTATGTGCCTAGCTAAAATTCTATTGCTATATAGTGGAGAAGAATAGCTATTGGGAGACCACTAGTAGTCTGTCACACCTGTGATCACCAGTCCTACAACTGCCGTGATAATTACCATGATAAGTGATGTATGATATAGTGAGCTATGCCTTTAACATAGACTTTGGGGCCTCATTGAAGTTTACTTGGATGAGAATCATTTAGTTGAGACTCTTAAGATGTTTAGGAATTAGATAAAAACGGAGTGAAGGAATACTCCAGGCAGAAGAAAGATTCAGCAGAGTTCAGGAGATAAGGCAAGCATAGCAACTCTTGGAAAACTTCACTGAGTCCTTCATAGGTCTCTAGAGCCTAATAAGTTCCAGGCACATAACACGCACTCAATATATATGAACTGAATGAATAAATGAACAATCCATGGAGTCCAAATACCAACATCTCTACGGTATTTCTGGCAGATGGTTTTCCAGCTTCTGAATACTTCTAGTTTATTCTAGTGATGGAGAAACTGCTCTTAAAGAAATTGTTTATTTATTTATTCAGCCTGTCAGTCAGTAATTTAGGCCACTAGCACTTATATATCAACTGTTATAAATCTTGGGAAATGAACAACTAACAGAAATAGAATCCCCTATTCAAATTACAGCTTATTGGGAGGGGAAGATAAAACCTATTGAAATTATCAACAAAAATGTAATATAGATATTCTAATAAACAATGGGAAATGGTGATATTGTAACTTGATCTAGGATTTGGTCTAGCAAAGGGGGTCCAAGAAGGTTTTCCTGAAGATCTAAAATCCTGAAGAATATGTAAGAATTAGAGAGGGAAAAGGAGAGAGGAAACAGTGTGTGATAAGACCCTATGTGTAAAAAAAACAAAATAATAAATGAATATATAAAAAATAAAAAATATAATCAAAATAAAAAAAAAGAAAATAAACAAACAAACAAACAAACAAAAGATCCTGTGTAGAGTGGAATCCTGTCATATACGAGAGTAAGAGAAGATGGGTTTGACTGCATTGGGGCTAGAGAAGTAGGTAGGAAATGAATCAAATGCTGAATCTGTTAGAGACTGTCAGCGCTCATCCAATTTCCATGTATTCTTCTCCTGAATACATATATAACAGGGACATGTGACCAGTTGTCATCAGTGAGCAGAACACTCTGGCTGACTGAGTTAACAATGGGTGTGTGCTTTTTCCATGCTCTTTCTCCCTTTCAACCCCAAAGCTGGAAACAAAGGACTCTCAGTTAGTAGGGTACCAAGCCAGAAGCAGCCTGGTCCCTAAGGCACTGCTTGTAGGAAGGCACTGATTTACACTCTCACTTATCCTTTCCTCCTCCCATTTGGTCCCTTTGGATTGGAAGGTCTTCCTGTCCCTTTTCAATTCATTGGCCTCTTGTTCTCATCCCTTCTTTCCCATTGGGCACATTGCCCCATGAGTGATTCCATTGATTTGTGGTGTTTTTACCTTGGCCCTTTCTCCTAAATTGTTTTCCTCCTCCTGAGATGTAAATGAGTGCAATGGCAAGCATAGTTACAGACATTCAAATGAAAATCATCATAAGAGAATGTAAGTAATGGCGAGGTAAAGGGAGCACACCTTCCAGCTCTTAAATCCCAGCTTTTGTCACTGACCTAACTTTATAATATTGGGCTAGTTAACCTCTCTAGACTTCAGTTTCTTCATTTGTAAAATATTGATAATGATATTACTTAGTTTTCTGGTTGATGTGAGGGTTAAAAGAGTTAACATATGCAAGGTCTTGATAAATTTTAGCTATTATTTTCCTTATTAGACATTGGTGATGAAATAAAACAGTAATTATACAAACAAAACACAAGATAACAAAATTCATCCTCATGGCTAAAGATAGTGTTCCTTTTTTGATCCTGTATTACTCAGGGTTCTCTAGGGAAACAGAAGCAACAGGAGATATCTGTAAATAGTATGAGATTTTATAAGAGTATCTCACGTGATTGTGGGGATGCACAAGTCCAGGTTCTGCAGGCAGGTTACAAACCAGGGACTCTGATGAAAGTCCAATGAAGGTCCTTGATGAGTTTCCAGATGTTGGCTGTCCAAAGATGAGCTGGGAAATTCTCTCTGAATGCTGAAATAACTTCCTCTTTTAAGGCATTCAACTGATTGGGTAAAGTGTCACTCATTGCTGACAGCAATCTCCCTGGTTGATCGTAAATGTAATCAGCCATCTATGCAGTAAATTCACTCATGACTAAAGCCCATAAATGTCCTTGTATTACAACTAGCCCAGTGCTTGCTTGACCAAACAACTGGGCACAATTACCTGGCCGAGTTGATACACTAGCCTAACCATAACAGATCTTATCAAGATTTTTCTTTTCCTTTTGATGTGCAAAATCTCAACATTTTTTGACCAGTATAAATCTGGATTAGGGGACCAGCTCCTTGATTTAGGGCCCTTATGGTTATTTACAGAAAAAATGCCCATCTCTACACTTTAAGCATTTGAGTTCAGTTTATTTACTCTTTATATTTAACAGTTACTTTCTTCCAGTAAATCTTCTATAGGCCTGACACTGGTTAATTACCGACACTGGATTGGCCTTTCTATTTGTCTGACCCTGCCTCTCTGCTTCTATGGCCTACATTGTAATTGGAATGGGCTTTGCACTGCATTGACTTTTTAAAAAAATATATTTTTATTACAGAAGTTGTGAATTTACACAACAATCATGCACATGTGTAGAAATCCCACACAACACCCCTTAATCAACACACCACAGCATTGTGGAACATTTGTTACAGATTACGAGATATCATTAGATCATTACCACCAAATATGGTCCACAGAGTACACCTGGCATATTTTTTCCATACCCCCTCCACATTATTAACACAGTACATCTTTGACATTGATGCAAGAATATTACAGTATTGCTGCTAACTATAGTTCATAGGTTACATCAACTGTATTTCTCCCATGCTTCTCCACATTCCCACCACCCTGCAATAGTGACATATATCCTATATTGGCTTTTTAAGAAAGAACAGGTGTCCACCTTAGTTTGAGAGACAAAGATCCAACAACACTATGTTCTATACTTTTAAGTAACTTCTCCTACCACTGCAGCATAAGGGAGTTGTTTCATTTTGCAATTTGGAGTAAAAAATGTAAAGAACAATAGGAACACTGATTGGGAAGTAATTGTCCTGAGATGACATAAGGGGAGGATTGAGATAAACTTCAGGAAAGAAGGGACATTTAAAGTATGATTAGAATTTTCTCAGGAAGAGAGCGAAGCACATTCCAGACAAAAGGTCACTAAGGTGCCCCCACTCCTCTAAGTAGCTGCCGCTTCCCTCCGGTTGCCAGGGTAATGTATTGAAGGCAAACACCAGTCTGGCTGGCACAATCTCAGGAAACTTTATTGACCTCATGATATACACTGGCATTGGAACATCTCAAGCTCATCACAAAGGAAACCACTCTCACAAAAGTTTATAGGGGTTAAAGGCCCCTCCACATTGCAACAGCTGTCACAATTCCCTCCTAGATCAGCAGCCCCCTCAGATAACCATAGCAACCATTGGTCCTCAGTCAGCAGTGTGGCTGGTCTTACTTGATGAGTAAGGGGTAAACCTCCTACTAACTTGAGCTTCCTCTTCTTGGGAATTTCATCTAGTGATATCATGGGATATTAATAATAATAAAAGAGAAGCAATTTCTGGTATTTATTGAAATCTAATTCTGTCTCAGGCAGTTCTTATCTCTCATACCTTTCAACACTTGCCTGAAATAGGTAATATTATTATTATTCCATGTGTTGGAGAGAGTTGAAATGGGTGAATATTCAAATAGAGATAGAGTTGAACTACTTTGGATACAAAGCTTATAAGGAAAAGCTATAGAGAAAACATTGCCAATATCATTCCCAATTCTAGCCTGCATTTCTCTCCATCTGTGTTCTTCTCTGATACTGGTTTTGAAGGTGTTCTGCAGAGTCCTTTGAGTTTCTTGAAATCCCCTCAAGGTCTGCTAGGAGTAACCTGAGAGTGGGGAGAGAATGTCAGTGAGAAACTGGTAAGCCAGCAATTATGAGGATGAATACATCTATTATGATAGATTAAAATTAAATGAAGAAAATGCTCCATATGATATAGAGGAATTAATCTAGGTTCCTTAGCTCCCTGTTCACCACTAAGCCGAATGTTTTCTGAAGAATGAAGCATAATGCTCTATGGAGCATGGTTCAAGGTATCAAATTAGATCTACTTGGAAATTCCAATCCCCTTCTATATGAATAGAGCTGATTTGCACTTATCTTGTGCCTTCAGATAAACACCGCTTTTATCTAATCCTTTACTTTATCACCTTTGGAATTATTCACCATCCTAGCTTTCAGGTAAGTTGTCATAAAAAATAGATAATGTAAGAGATAAACTTTGAGCCCTTTGTAGGAGACTCAAAATATAAATAATATTATGAAAAAGAATCTCTCAAATAAATATTTTATCTATTCAAGAAAGCAATATGTATTTATTTTACAATAATCACTTTTTAGGATAAGAATATCTTAAAGACTAGATGTACTTCCTTTGATCTCAACAGATTGCAACAAATTTCTAGCTAAACAAGTTGCCATACTGAAGAGTGAAAAAAAAGAATCTGTGAATATGACCATTACTGCCTTTTCTTTTTTTCCCTGAGTATCTACATTTGTTTCTGAAAGTTGAGAACTTATCTTTCAGGCTTATGCAATATGCTTCATCAGTTGAGTAGTATACCAACACATTTTACAAGTTATTCATGTTACTGGCAAAATACATGTTACATGGGCAATCCTGTCCTCACCCATGGTTTCAAAAAGCACTTTATTTACTTCTGATTCCCAAAATCTGTCTTCAAGAGTGGCCAAGACTGGCCAATTGTTCATTAAACCTGTTCCCCCTTCTTCTTGGACTTACAGAATATATTTCCTTCTTTCTTTGCACATGTGATTAAATGATTGAGTTCTTCCATCTCAATAGGAGTACAGGTAAAATATACACTTTTCAGGCCTGGCCATGCTGCTATACTCCATGCCCTTCCTCTGCTACAGCATGATGCCAATGAGTCAATGTTGACTTCGGTGGAGTCACCAGGGAGAGCAGTCTGTGGCAAGCTACTGATTAGCAACAAATGTTTGGGAGTTTACGTGAACAAAAAGTAAAGGTCTACAGACTAAGACATTGAAATTTCGGGCATTATCTCTTTAAACTGCATGTTATCACTTTAACCAACAGCTCATTCAAATTCCCATCTTGATCTCTAGGCCCTTATTTCTAGATCTACTGCAATGCTCCTTAATAATGTCTAATACAACATGTCCAAACCTGAAACAATTAGTTTGGTCTTTTGGATCTCCAAATATATCTTTCTCATTCACGCAATTGACCAATCTAGGTATTTTGGCACATCCTCTATACTAGTGCTTCTACAACTTTTATGCATATAAATCATCTGTAGGGCTTGTAATAATACAGAATTTTGCACCCACCCTCACTCCAATGTTTCTGATTCAGGAAGCCAGGGATGAGGCCTGAGACTACGGTGTCATTGGTACTGCTGGTCCCTGGATCACTCTTTCAGCAGCCCTGTCTTATGCCACTACTACCAAACTATTTCACCCTTCCAATTTGCTAGAGTGCTAAGTAATCTACTTCTGATTTATCTCTAAATCTTTCTTCTCTCCATTTTCAACTGGTTTCCTTTTGGCTTCTATCATCTCTCCCATTAATTGTTGCATTGACTTCACAAGGGGTCTGTCTCCTTGAATACATTCTTCACACGGCTGCCAGAGTAGCTTTAAAAACCAATCAATCAACCAACCAGCAAACCAAAACATTGTGTATCTGTGGTTTTCACACTTCAAAATGTTTAATATAGTGATTTTGCATCTTCTTCTATCATTCACTTATTTATTTTAAAAATGGAAACATTTCTTCAATAACATTTTATGGGTAAATGAGGCTTATTTCTGGCTGAAATCTGAATGGGGAATTGGAGCTGTAACTCATTCCTCACATAGCAATCCCTGATGAGTCTCCATGTAAATCCCATGACTCCTCACAGCAGAGTTTGAAAATGATTTATTCAGATGGAGTCTCAATGTTACAAAAAATAGTTACAAATATGCAAGCCTGGCATTCAAGACTATTCATAATCCAACTCCAGTTTAAGGGTTTAATGTCATGACCGTGGTGGTCTGGAACTGTATGTGCTTCAGAAAAAAACATGTCCTTAAACTTACTCTTTTCCATTGTAAATAGGACGTTTGGATGAGGTTACTTCAGTAAAGGTGTGGCCCACCTCAATCAGAATGGGTCTTAATGCTTTTTACTGGAGTCCTTTACGAGCAGAATGAAATTCAGGCAGAGACAAAGCCACAGGAGCTGAAGTTTAAATGAACCCAGAAGAGAAGAGAGAGATCAGGAGAGGCCACCATGTGCATTGTCATGTTACAGAAGAGCTTAGGACCAAGAATTACCAGCAGCCAGCCCCAGAATACCAGTCTTCGGGAAGAAAGCATCGCCATGATGATGCTTTGATTTGGACTTTTTTCTTAGCCTCAAAACCATGAGCTAATAAATTTCCATTGTTTAAACCAACCCATTGCATGATATTTGTTTGAGTAGCCAAGGAAGCTAGAAAAAAATGACCTACTTCTTTCTTTCATTCTTTTGATTTCCACTTGCATCCCATTAACAACTGTTCTATATCAATTATTTAACTGAGCTCTAGAAAAGCCATGACTATGTCTCTGAATTTTTTTATGCCTTAAATTTTGAATACAGAATGTTTGGATATAGAATATAGACAAATACATCTTCAACAGATTTTGTGGTTTTCTAGACAGGGATATGATAGTCAACAATCATGATTACTCTCATAAATCTTATAGGATATAATTTTGAATCCTTATAAAGAAATAATTTCCTAGTATAATAAAGAAATTAACTACCATGCAAGATTCATATCTATAATTCTTCTAGGCCTTCTACTTATAATAAATAAGGGAAAGACCAATTATTTGTTTTGGTCATTTAAGGGGGGGTTTATTGACTGTAAATCTCTGTCTTCAATGGGAATTCAGATGCAATTTATGTTAGCCTTCACATATGAAACCACCACAGTGTCTATGAGTAGGAGACTGAAGGGAACTCTTCCAGTCTACAAATTCCTGAGTTATTCCTACAATAATGCTAACTATAAATAGAGTTATTTTGACAGGGAGGATCCCATGTAAATTTAATTCCCTTTCCATCTAATTTGACATCAGTAAATTCCTCTGTGACCAGCTCTAGCAGCAAACTGGTCACGAATTCAAAAACTTCCCATACCTGGAGTAAATACCTTTTAAAAATTTTTATTTAGAACAATATGTTCTACTTCAATGCAAGAATTTTTTTTAGCATTTTGCCATTATATCTCCATATAAAAGGGTAAATGTACAGACCTGATAAGCTGCTTCCAAGAAAGCTTGAAGTTAATTCAAAACAGGAGTAACCTCTTCTTCCATATATGTAAAATTGCTGCATTCCTTGATGTTCCCACTCCCACATGGATTATTAATTTCCAGTAGCATCAGTGGGAGTTACACATACCTAGGAAGGAACAAGCCCCCCAAACTTGCAGGATTAAAATGTACGATACTTTTGTGTTTTGCTACCTCCCAATGATTGTAGAGTCTCAAAATATATATATACTTCATATCACATCAAATGTAACAGTTTGAATGCATGTTACAACCTGCATTGCCGTCTTCAGGCTTCCTAACATGTGGGACTATTTATGCTACTCGTAGCACACTTTACACTTGAATAGTATTTATGGTGCTTAGTAAAATTTTGTCTCTGAATTTTGGATCCAGTTGCCAGTATCAAACTGGTACATTCTAAGCAATAACGTTCCATCAGCTGATCCAACAGCATTCTTTCTCCCTTTTGAAAATCATAGCTGATTAAAAGTCTAATGCAACAGCTGTTAGTGATCATGTGATTGATATGTTTTTAGAGACAGATGTTGAGCATTAAAAGCAAAGCCCTTCAGATTTCTCTGTAGTCCACGAATATTTTGAATGGCTGCTACTTTCTTTTCCTCCTTTCCACCCACCGCCTTTTCTTATTTTTCTCTTTTCTCTTCTCATTGTGTCTTGTCTTTTCTTTCTCATTTTTCTTTTTATTATTGAGATAAATATAGTTTCAATGAAAACTAACTATTTTCTTTTAAAATATGGCAATACCTTGCATTCTCCAAAGCAAGTACTAGAATAAAGCCCATCTTTGTGGGTGAAGAATTTTTAATTCTTATTGAGGAAATCCTGAAAATAGCTTCAGGTTCTGATTGAAGAACACAGACACAATGGAATTCAGTACCCTGTGTTCCTAGTGTTGGGGATTTTCTAGATGGTCTCAATTGCCCTGGAACAGATTAAACCTTAGCTGGTAATCATATTTCTAAATAACTGCAGTTTTCATTGTTATGGTTTTCTTAATGTGTTCTTTCATGAATTAAGTCTCACATTAGAGAAATTTAAAAAAGACATAACAAATGCATTCCATTAAACTCTCTTTGAACATGTAATACTTCTGTGTTTAAATGCCTTTCCCGTGCTCCTTCTTTGTTAACTGTGATCCGGTAGACTTTACCCTGAAGTTCTTGTGCCTGAATTTATGACAACAGGTTGATTTCTATTATGGTGCTGATGACAGTCAGGAAGTGATTCATCTGGCAGTGACTACCACAAGGAAGAAATTGTGCTGTGAAAAGGAGAAATACTATTACTTATACGGAATCACAGCCTTTTAGAGCTGGAATGAGCTTTGGAAGTCACTTCAGAAAAAGATTATTTGAAACACTGCATATTAAATGTAAAGGCTTAGGAGTGAAAGGTGATTAATCAACATAAGCCACAGGGCCCTCTGAAGAATATTCTAGAGCAGGGCAGTTACCACTGTGGTTAAAACGCTTTAGGTTATTCCTGTTGGGATCCTACATGATCCAACACTTCCATTCGTTACCAAGCAAGAATGGAAAAGCCATTTGCTAAAACCAAATAAAATCACCACAAAAGTTGTAATGCCCAATCTTGTGATAAATACTATGCATTTATGCAATAAATTTCACCGTTGAATTACATAGAAAAAGCCACAGTATTATTCCCATTTCATACAGAGAGAGTGGAAATAGCAATTTATCAAAATGACTGAATAACTTAAGTTTTCTGTGAATAAAAATATACTATTGAAAAGCAAGTTATCAGTTTAGCTCAGACCTTAGAAAGCTATTCCTCAATGGAAAAGAAAGGAGGAATATATTTAGTCCAAGGAAAAAAAACAGTATTTCTTATTCTTCCCTCATCAGCATTCATAAGAGATATCACGTGGATTTCATGTCTCCACGCATGTCTTTACTCTTATCCTCAACATCAGAATCAGTATTCATTCAGTTGGCATGCATTTAGAACAGTTTTCAAAAATTTCCACAACCATTTTAAGTCCACTTGTTTTGCTTTGGCATGCACAATAGTTGGTCTGGGAGTAATACGTCTGTTGCTCTAGGTGCATAATCAGCAGTAATTGTCAATAACACTATTTTCACCAACAAATATTGATTGACTGCACCAGGCACATTATCAAAGAACTATCTCAGAGTGAGTTTCACAGGGCCCAAGCTCTGTAAGATCCTATTTCCAACCTGGTTGGTCAATGAATATAATTTATTTTTACCATTAATTGGACTGCATCAATTTCCTGGCTCTTTTAAGTGAGGTGTGGCCACATAAAGTCTGTTAGATGGAGAAATCAGATGCATAAGAATATGCTTAATATTTAAAGATTATGATAGCATAGACATTTGGTTTTCCTGAAAATTTAAATGTTACTTAATTTAAGTTCAATCCTAGCCTGGGACCTTTTGACCACAGATAATTTGCTATCTTTTTGTTCCTATTCAAGGTCCCCTTTGGTTTTGATAAAGGAAGATTGCAAAATACCTATGGTATCATGTACCATATCTTACATTTTCCTACAGGCAACTTTATTTACATTTTAGTAAGCTGACCACATGTTTTTAAAAGTCATGATTGCTGTTAAAATGGGTTTAATTCTGAATTTCTTAACTTCTTAAATATTGACACAGAAAATTATTTGTTTTAGGGAGTTTTCCTGGGCATTGGAGTATGTTTGGCAATATCTCTGAAATTTACCCACTAGTTGCTAGGTGCACTCCCAAGTTCTGAAAATCAAAATTCTCTCCAGACATTGTCAGTAGTCCCCTGGGGGCAAAATTGCCCCTGTTGGGAAACCCTGGTTTGATAAATAAATTTCTATTTTCAGGGCTCAACTATGACATCCACATTGTCAGGATCCTTCAGGACCCTGGTTTCCAATGGATGCGTGGATTTCTAAAGTGAAAAATAGGACTTTAAATTCAGTCTTTATATCACAAATCCTAAGAAGCAAATATCCCTGAGATTCTTCATGGATAGACCGTTTTGGAAATCGTCACCGATTGGTTTTACATTACTAGGTTTAAGCCTCAGGTTTATGATTAAATTTGGGGGTTGATTGCTATCGCAATATAAAATAGCTTCCAGAAGTTAAGATTTCTTGTGATTTAATGTACATGTGTACTAGAACTCTTATAATCTGCAAATCTCAATAAAGAACACCAAATGGTAAAAGTTTGCTCAGTTTAGTTACTGTCATAATAAAATACACATCTTCTGATTTTTTCTACTAAGACATACTTATAATTCACTTGATTTCCATGCAATTTCATGTTTGCTATTCTTTTATTAAAATGTATCTCTGGGGTTTATTGCCCCACACTAAATCTTACCATCACAATTAAGCCAAAATTTAATAAACTTCTCCAATTTTTCTCAAATTTCCTCCCACATTATGTCAAAATTGATTTGGTATATTTGCCAGAATGAAGCTTGTGCACAAAGTCTTTTGCCTTTTTGAAATTCTCCAACAACAGATGCATATAAGGCTAGAATAAAAAAGTAACTCTTTGACAATCTAAATTCAAGGAGCTGTTTTACTGGAAGCCAGTGCATTCTAGGCAGAATAGGAGAAATATGGATTTTATTACTAAATGCAAAATTAATCTCAGTTTTTCCATCTGTAAAATGGTGAAAATACCTGATTTGAAAATGTTTAGGGAGAGAAATAGGATCATTGTGATATGTGAAAAGCCCTTTCAAAGAAAATAACTAGTTATTTGTATTATTTTTATATTTGTACACACTGAGAGAATATACCAAATAACTCTATAAACTGTTGAACATATCTGCTTAATAAATGCCCTTTGATGGCTATAAGAATTTTGATCAATTAAAAATGTCAATACACATTTGATGATAAACTGGCACAGTGTTAATATATTGCTTTGTATTTCTCATTTCATAACTTCTTCATGAACAAGGCTCACTTTTCGGTGTTCTGGAAATAAGGCATGGGTTATATCCACATAAAAAGCAGTGCCTGATTTTCCCACTTATGATTGCCATCTATTTCCCTGATTGTCATAGCTGGAGTATCCCTGTTGCCTTTATGAATGTTGTATTTATGCCAATTAGAGAACAGTGCTCTCCAATTAATTACATTCAAGTAGTAACAAAGAGAAATGGCTCAAGGAAATGGCTTTGGGACTTTGTTGGAAGATACAAATATATATGAATGAATAAATGAATGAGCAGAAGACAGATACCATAATGATATTTTATATATCCTCAAAAACATGACAGTGCCTACCTTGATGCCCCAGTATATACAATAGGTGCTTAATAAATGCTTTTGAATTTATTATCGAATCAATCAAAAGTGAAGAATGGACATGCAAAATGATCAGAACTAGAAATTATGTCAGTAATGGGTTAAGCTAAGTGAAGACACTGACCACTGGTTTTGACCTTAATCCTGGGTTTCAGCCTCACTGAAAAGAGTGGTCTTTACTCTTATGGAGTGATCTTTATGGTGTTGAAACAGATTGACTTATGTACTCAGCAAGGTTTGCTCACTCTGGATGGGCCAGAAATCTAATTTCTCACAGCCCTACACAACATCTGATGTCTCAATTCAACTTTCTGCCCCCATAGACACACTATGCTAGGCCTAGAGAGACTGCCTTGTGTGGGTACAAACCAGCTCTCAGCTAATAAACTGACAGGAACCTCCATGAAGACTTCTGGGGCCTCCCACTCTGTCCAGCTCCCTCCTCTACCTTATCCAGAGAGTCTTTTTAAAATATCAGGTGACAGAAAGGAAGGGGTGAGATTATCTAATTTTGACTCACAAATTCCAACTGTCCAATCAACCCCATACTCCAGTCTCAGCCTCACCAGAAGAAAGCACTGCCCTCCACTTGGGCGCTACTGCCCTTGGACTGAGGCTGAAAGTCCCTCCAGGCAGAAACCTGGGTTGAACATGGGATTCATTTTATGTGTTTCCTTCTTTCAAGGATACAGTCTTTTGTTTTCTGTTGTCCGGTGCCTTGAAAGAGTTGCCTTGCACATTTTATTCAGTGTTAAGATTGTTTTCTGTATCAGGGAGTAGGGAGTGGGGTAGGAAAGTCCAAAAGCAATTACTCCATCATGGCCGAAAGAGGAAGCTGAAACACATATGCTGTTGGATGTTATGTCTGAAATCATGTGCTACTACAATTCCCAACTACTTGAAAATCTCAGTAGGAATTTATGTAAAGGATCATTCCCTCCGCCCTTTGTGTGCGTGTGTGTGTGAAGACCTTTCTTCCACCTCCTTTAAAAATTGAAAGAAAAATTTGTGCTACCACATCATGGCCAGGGCTTAAGCCCTGTATAACCTTTCTGTTTCAAATCATTCAAATTGATGTTTCCTTGTATTTGAAATGATAACTGAGCATAAAAATTGAAAGGACAAACCATAAAAATAAATGCAAATTAAAGAAAAGGAAGTTTTCATGGGAGACCCAATTCTTCAAAAACAAATTTATATAAATTTTATGTAACCAATGGAAGCAAAATACACAGATGAAATAAAATAGCTCAAAGAGAATTCTGGTTTCTTCCTGAATTAACCTTCAGTCTCACATATTCATAATCCTGTAAAAGGCAGCAGATGAATTAGAATGGTAAATTATATTAAAAGATGTGTTCCATTGTGGGTACTATATTTATTTATTTAGTCACACATTTAATTAAAAAATAAACTCACGTAGCATGGCAGGTGTAGCTTAAGTAGAAATTTAGAAACTCACCAATTTATTTAAGATTTTAGGAAAGCAGATCCCATATTAGGACTGAAAAAACTGAAATGACCTTCTATAAAATGTAACTATTGGGAAATGAATTTGTTTCCACCAAAGTATTTATAATACCCTTTGGATACATAAATAAGATAAGGCTATAAAGCTGGCTTTAGTAGTGCATATTTCTTGGGCTGTTTTTATAAAAATGGAAATGGATTGGAGTTCATCCATATTTGTATTTCAGGAAATACTGATACGTTTAAGGATTTAACCTAGGGTCGTAGAACACAAAGCTCACTGGGTCACAGAATAATAAATACATTCTCATCTAAACCCAATAATTCAGCATAATTAGAACCTAACTACCTACTGAGAGACACTATAACAACGGCCTCTACTTACATGAATTGTAGTAGAATTGGAAACCTTCCAAGAAACCAGAAACATACATGGCCAGATATTGACTAGTCATAAAGTCAAGGAATCTCAGATTCAGAAGAGATCCTTACATATCTTCTATTTCAATTAAATGCTGCTTCCTTTCCAGATGGTCTCCAGCCTAAATATACACGAACTTCTCCATTGTCAGTGAACTTATCGCTTTACAATCCATTGTAGCTTTTAGGAATTTAGAAAATGTGTTTTATGGTAGGCAAAATGGATTTAGAATTCAAGAAATTAGAGTTGAATTTAAACTTTGTTATTTTTCAGTTTTCTCACCTGTCTAATGGACTTAAAAATATGTGCCTTCTTACTATATATTATTTTTTTGGAAAAGATTAAATAAGAAAGCTTTATTACCACTTCAAATGAGATAAATACTTTTGCCATCTTCAGTAAATAGTTGAGAGACTGAAGTGCAGAGAAGTTAAGAGAATTATTCAATGTCCTAAATAGTGAGGGGTGGTGCTGGATTCAAACCCATGTTCTCTGTACTCTTCATCACTGTTTAAAAGGTTCTTGGAGTGTTTACAAAGCATCAAAACCTACGGTTTCTCCTCTGAAAAAACTTGAACTCTGACCTACCCAGTCATTTTCACAAAAAGTGAAAGTGGGAGAAGCAGGATATTTCAAACGCCCATCTCAGCATTTCCTTGCTTTGGCCAAGGTCTTCATTAACTAGAAGGTGACACTCAAAATAACTGTTTAGCTCAGCAGGCCCTATCTGGGAATATATGAAATGCTGTTTTCCCAAAACAACATACTTTTTCTATTTATAATTTCCCTCATCATGACTCTTCTACTCCTTTTATTTGACCCTATAATTTTCAATGTATCTGTTAAATATATCTCTCAGAGATTTAAATGTTCAGATTGTTCATATGCTGGTTGAGCCCTGGAACCCAGCAGAAATGGGGCCAAATCCTACATTCCAGTTCTTTGGGCTTTCCCTGGACAACTAACAAAACAATGATGATGGACCAGTCCCATCCCCCAAACAAGAAGTATCTTCAATTGAAAGCAAAACAATTCCTTTTCTCTGCCCCATAATATCTACATCCCTTCTCAACCAGAAGCAGTCAGAATGGGCATCATCCCAAATCCCTCAAGATTGAGGAATGAACAAAAATAGGGGGGGAGTGTAACCATGGTCCAAATCAAATTTATTGTTATTGTAGCTATTATCTTGTGTTAACAGAGTAACTTGTAACATTTATATAAAAAAAATAAAAATAAAAGTAAATAACTGCATGGCATGGTGGTTAATCACAATACAATGGTGTCAAATGTCCAAGTTCAAGTCCATGTTCTGCCATTCACTGATGGTGCCACCTACCAGAAGTTACTTAACCTACCTTTTCCCTGGTTTGAAATGGGGAGTGGCTGTATGGATTAAAATTAATAATCATGTAACTGGAACAGTGGTTAGAAAATAGTAAGTATTTAATAAATGCTAGCCAATTCTTCTTTATTCCCTGCACTAAGCACAACACAGGGAAGAGTTTTATGACTTACTGCCCAGTTTTCAAAACAGGAGGAAAGTAAGCTTTCAGGTCTTCTTTATAATGAATGAGGTCTTCTTCTTTAGAATGGTACCAACTCCCTGCAATATTATATGAGCACATTAAAGCATAAAGCACTAAGGATGCAGTTCATGACAAAGTACAGTTTTGTTCACAATACTTCTGGGATCATACCCCAATGGTTAGTATGCACTATTTCATGATTTTTCAGACTTAAATTAGCAGAGCTAAGAAATTTTCAAGTAAAAGCATAATTAATGTATCAAAGGCACTTACATACACTCACTCTCTTGAGCTGTCTGACAGATTCATGACTCTCTTGACTAATCATTTTCATTAGAAAATGCATTTTCTGACTGATACTTAAGACCCCAATGATATAGTACCGCAGATGACTGTGGTAATTTCAGTACATAGTAATTCACTAGCCACGTTCGTTTTTAGTATATTATATTCATATTTTATGTTAATCCAGAAAGACTAACAGTTTCTGATCACAGCCTGCACCACACGTCTCTAATAACAGCTCTTGCTGTGCTTTTTTAAATATAAAGAGACATGGGTTTTTGAGTAGCTTAGATATTTTAAGGTTAAACTGATAAGATCAGGCAAACCTGACTGCTTTGTTTTCTGGAAGTCAAACAGACTGCAAATTTACAGGATATAAGTAGTTCAGTTAGACCGTGAGGCACCACCGGGGAGAGGAGTGCTTATTAACTCCGTGGGTTAATGTGGAGTAGTGTGTGGAACTCTGCTTCTAGGGCTGAGGCTTTCAGTTGCAAGATTTGGACATCACTGTTGCGGATCTTGTGAGCGACCACCGCCTGACACAAACGGAATCAATACCAAGGAAGTTAATAAAATCTCTGCAAATTAGTTTTGTTTTATGTTTGTTTGTTGATAGTCTGCTGTGTATAAGATTTTTTAAAAATGAGCTGCTTTCCCCATCAGTTCCTTCAGACTGTTTAAGAGCTGCATAAAGGAAAATATCTTAAATGGGATTCTAAAGTAAAGAATGAGATTTTGAATTAATCATATAGAAAGGTTATGAAAATGTTATAGCCAAAGTTACTGTTTCCCCTAATATTTAGATTCCTGGCATGTAACAACCTTCTTTTACATGTGGCATGGAATTAGCTTGAAAATATTCTTAAGACACAGGTTAAATTATTTTTCTACCTGGTCTCTTTTTTCCTTCCTTTTGCTTTATAATTTTTCCATTATTTTTCTCCTATATTTCTTTCTTTTGACCTTGTATTCATTATTTCTATTCCTATTTATTTTTGTCTCTGAATTTTAAAGGAAAATAGATACAGATACTTTTGTTA
This sequence comes from Cabassous unicinctus, assembly GCA_029593785.1. Taxonomy (NCBI): domain Eukaryota; kingdom Metazoa; phylum Chordata; class Mammalia; order Cingulata; family Chlamyphoridae; genus Cabassous; species Cabassous unicinctus. Next base: position 6,262 of record JAQZBX010019583.1, on the reverse strand, counting down.
GTCTTGGTTTTGACAGTAAGTACCTTCTTACCCATGGCACCTTTACCAGGATTAAGCTCACTTTGAGAGAAGAAATATGAATCTGATGGCTGAAAGAGTTTGATTCTATTTTCCATTCCAATATGCAAGGCTTGTTTAACATATGGCCATTTCTTTACAAGACTCAAGGTTGCAAGAATCAAATGATATCATTCTGTTATTCATTCAGTCAACAGATAGTGACCAAGGAACATCTTCGTTCCAGGCACTGTGCTCAACATAGTAACAGAGACAGGAAGTCAGAGGTCTCTATCCTCATGGAAGATATAGAGATATTGCCTGCAAACGTGCTTTGTAATTAAAACTGCTAAATACATTTATTGTATTGTTGGAAACAGCATCCTTATTTTCAAAGACAGCAATGGAAAAAGCTGGGTTAATAGTGAAGTCAAGTTTTAAAGCTCAACATTATTACATGTATCCATCTCTATAATAATAGAAGTTAACATTTATTGAGCACATACTATATGCAAGGCACTGCTTCATGTGCTTTGTTAGCAATATTTTATTTCCTTTTCCTAACAACCTATTTCTTTCCTCATTTTATAGATAAGAAAACTTGGATACAGGCAATTTAAGTAACTGGTCCAAGATCAGCTACAAATAGCAGCAAGTTACAAATTAATATGTGGAAGTTGCAAACAAAATCACAACTCAATAAAAGCAGTAAATAATAAAGAGTTGAAAACAGTTCGAAATATTTGACTGGAGAAAGGATTTGACTGTTCCCAAATCCACTTTCTGATCTTGGCCTCTTGGGCATTTCTCCAAGTGCCAAGAAAATGGCAAATGGAAAGAATATGAGTAAAATGGAGAAAGGATAAAGCATATTTTGACTACTAATAATTTTAAAAGTGTATCTATAGAAGGAGTTGATGCATAAAAAGGATGAGAAATGAGGCAGTAAATGAAAAATTGCAATATTACAAATTATTAGCAGAAGGTTTAGCACAACGGGGTTTGCACACTCTCCAAAGAACCTTGTTCATAGGGCCTTTTAAAATACGAGGTGACAAAATGAAGGACAAGACTAGGTAATGATGGCCTCCAATCCTACCTCCTCTAGAGAATTGTTTTATAGAAATGGTTAGTTTCTGGTCATCCCCAGTTCTTAACCATGAAGACAAATTAAAGGATATTGTAGTTTAACATGGATTGAGTAGAAGGTTTAGATTTTGTACTTATAAGTGAAATGATATCAAAAAGTCTGAAGAAGAATGTTTTTTTGGAGTACATGTGTGTGTGTAAAAGTTCCTTTCTGCTTTTAAATAAAAAAAACAATTAAGGCAGTTATTGGTTGATTTTTAATCAGGTAGTAAAACAGCCTATTTGCATTTAGGCCAATTTTTTCCCCACATAAAACTAAATAACTTATATAAGTCTTTGGAAGACTATAAAGCTAAAATGGCCAAAAATATTTTAAGCTTTAAAGTATTTGTTAGATATGATATCAACTTTCAAGAAAAAAAGGTTTACAAAACTAAAGTTATGAGGTGCACAACGAGTCACACACTTCCCATCTGCAAAAAGTGTTAGCCTTCTCTGAGGGCCAACTTGTTATTATTATCTAGGAAGTCAAATTCACCCCATTTACGGACAAACACAGTGGTTTATACACCTTCTAAAAGTTATAAAGCGCTGAGTTTAAAAAAATCATACACCCAGTATAAAGTGTTAAAACAGATAGGAGCAGAGTGAGAACACAACCACTCCGAATTGCAAGGAAATGAGGGATAGGCTTTCCAGGGTTTGTTGAACAGAACAATCCAGTGAGAAGAATAAGGTGTGGTCATTGCTTTAATTAATGTTTAAGTCAGCCAGATTCCATAAGATAACGATACTAGAAAGATATTTTTTCACCATGTATAAAGAATGTCAATTGCTAATGAGAGCCATGCAGGTGAAGATTTGACTTTTATCTAGTACATCAGTGAATAGAGGCCCTTAGTTTCCTCATGGGACCAATAACTTTGTTCAGGTTCCATAAAAATTTCATTGCAGTAGGTTGCATCATTGCTACTAATTGTTTGTTGTGCATCCTGTAAGAGGAGCCCCATTGAAATCAGGCTTGGTCATGTGACTTTCTTTGGCAAAAAAATGGGAGTGGAAGTTAAGTGTGCCACCTTTCAGCAGCAGATTTAAGAGCCCTCCTGTTATTTTGTTATTACTTTTTTGCCTTTGACTCTAGAATGGCATATCCCTGGTAGAAGCTTCTCTTTACACCTGAGCCCAAGAATGAAGAAGATATAAATCAGAGCCAAGGCAAACCAAGATATCTACTCTGAGTTAAATATATATATATATATATATATATATATATATATTTGTTGCTGTATGTCACTGAGATTTAGGGGGTCATTTGTTACTGCAACATAATCTAGTGGAAGCTGCTTGATACAATATTTGAAATGAAGTTCCATATTTGGCCAAACTATCATTCAAGTATGAAAATGAGTCATAGAACCTAGAGTCCTGCATCTTCTTTGTTCCTTACTTCCCCCGTCTCTCCTTCCTTCTCAGTTTTTTCTATGTAGACTTCTGGTGAGATAACCACTGTGCTATTATTTTTATACTCCCTAAATAAAACAAACAGAATTAGAGAAGCTCTTCATGGAAAAGCATAATGGAAATATGATGAAATATAATCCAATCCAATGTCCTCATTGCATCCAGGTATGTAAGCTGAATTGCAGAGACACACATTGGCTCATGCGAGTTCAATCAGCAAGGGAGTAACAATGTGGACTAGAATGCTAATATCAAGGCTCCTGGTACAAAATTCTTTCCACAACAGGTTTGGTCTCCTCCAGGAGTTTTGAGATGCTACAGTGAACTCTGATGCCATATTTTTTTCTTTTAAGCATTTGGGAAATTACATATATATATATTTCTCAGACATAGCAGGAACACGGATATGAAGCATTTAGGGAACAAAATTGTAACTTCTCTTTCTGTTTCCAAGAACTGAAAGAAGTGCTGCCGGGCAGGCAGGAAGGCAAACAATACTGTCTGCCCACCTTTGTTGGATCAAACAGCAGAACTTCATCAAAACAAGCTATATGGAGCCCATGAGCATACATCCAAACACAAAGTTACTGCTCTTCCACAAAAGAGAAGGGAGGCAGTACAAATGCCCAGTGAAGGACCATTCTCTGGCTTCAGTTCACTTAGGAAAAATAAACTTCTCCCTCTGATTGTTAAAATAAATGTGTTGGCACTATTGTATTTTCAACTCTACTCTTCTCCATCATTCTTCATAAAATGACATGAAGCTGCCCTTAAATTTTGTGCTTTATTCCAGAGAGTCAAAAACTTGAGAACCACCATGACAGGTTTATTAAGCATCCATGGCCAGAACTTCCTAGCTCTGTCTATGAAGCGCACCTCTCTGGCTCATCCCGGCATGATGTTTCCATTCCAAGGTCCCTGTTGGAGGTAAAAAGTAGAAATTAATGTATTTTGTAAAGATTGCCTCAATTACTAACCTTCTGATTCTCGTCAAGGACCCTGACTCATTGTCCACTTCTTCCTGAGAATACATGCTCAAATTTTACAAGAAATGCAGACCGGTTTTTATTATTCAAACAAAGGATCTATTTTATTGAAGTCCAGTATAAGATGAGGTCAGGCAGGCAAAAAGATTTCTAACTTAGCAAATGCTTAAACTCAACAGACTTTAATATTTAGGAATGTTATAAAGTGTGTGTTTTCCTTTCATAAAGTATTATTCCAGTCATGTCATTTCACACACCCCAAACTGTTAGTAACCTAACCTGCCTATGATAATAAGCACCCTGCTCTCATTCTGACATTCTGGAATCTCCACAATATGACTGTATCCAATTTCTATATACCCCTACTTTTTCAGGCTAGAACTGAGGTGTTATTCTCAATAGTTCCTCCTCTTCTGACTTAATATTTGTAGTTTCTATTCCTCAAAGAGCTGAAGAATCCCCTCCTTTGTTTTTGTACTCATTTCATGACACTAGCTTACATTACTGTAATTTTTCCCCTGGACTTGGGAAATAACCTCCTAACCATACTAAATCTTGCTTCCTTCCAATACATCCCCAAGACATAGACTCATGGTTTTAAAATACATCACTGATCATGTCAGCCTTCTGGTTAAACCATCAATATATTTCCCTCCTACAAGTGGTCTCCAAATACTGATTTAATGAATTTTCTTCCCAATGATATAGCTTCATTTTCCTTCCCTCTTCCAAATTCTAGCCATACTGGATTTCTCTCAGATCTTCAAAGAGGCTATCTTGTCTCCCACCCAGAGCTTCTATACAATATTATCTTGGGTTGGATTGTTTCTTCCATCAGCCTCCCCATTGGTAACTACATATTATTCACCCCTCAAGTCTCAGTTCCTCTAGATAACTCTGTCCAAATGCTTCACCCAATAGAACTTTATACTTATTCATAGCACTTATTGCACATATAATTATTTGTTTAATGGTGTGGAGGAAAAAGGCATCCATTTTGTCCATGGATGTGTCTCTCGCAGCTAGCAAAATACCTAAAATATAATTGCTACTAGAAAGTATATTTGTTGCCTGATTATTGTCTAAAATTGTATTCATCTCATTTGGGTTTCATCAAAATACACCCTTTTTCAGGAAGCTTTTACAAAATGAAGATGATTAGGTGAGAGTAGTGTAGGGGTGGGAAGGAAAAATGGAGTCAGGTGATTTATAGTTATAAGCATAGAGAGGAAAGGCACAACAAAGTCCAATGATAGATGTACTTATGATAAGTAAACCTTAAAGGAAAAAAAGAAAATAGGAAATGGGACATTGACCCCCAAAATAAATGTGAGACTGAGAGGAAGATCTAAAGAACAAGAAAAAAAAAAACCTGTCAGACAGAGGTAACTGATTTTAGTGACTCTTGCTTTCTCTAGGAAATATGAGAAAAATCTAGAAATCAGCCTAGGAAGAAACTCAGTGTTCTGGGCCACTAAATAGGGCTTCAGGGGTTTACATCTCTGTTATTTCCCTACATCCCAGGCTGACAAAACCCAGCCAGAGAAGCACAGGCTGATCTACAGTTCATCAGGCATAAAATGCCCGACAGCCCTCTTGGGATCTCCAATCGATGCAGCCCGGCTTGTCAGACATTATCAGTCCTCGCTTGGTCAGCACTGTAGGTGTCTGGTCCTGAGCTGATCCAGGAGGTGCAGTACAGCTAGAGCAGATAATTTAAGTTCCCACCATGTTTTGCCAAGCTCCTCATATCTAAACTTTATGATCTCAAACTTTTCATTAGAGGTTATGCCAATATACTTCATTGGCAGACATAAAATGCCATTTTCTAAAATCTACACACAGAATATATTTAATAGCTACCAAAATATGTATGACCGAAGAATCCTAATTTGTGTGTGAAAAGAAGGCAGACATAAATGGTAATGGACATTTATTACACGCATAATATGTACCTGACATTGTGCACTTTCATATTTACTGGGAAACTACTAAACACTACTTAAGGCCAATGCTAATTACATATCTTTAAATTTTGATCCCATTTTTAACTAAACGCTGTGGGTATTATGTATTCAGATTACAACTTAGTTAAATCCAGTTAATAGTTTTGAAAGTCGCTGTGGCAGTAAGGGAAAAACTTGAACTTTGGAATCCAGTAGAAATATTCTTAATCCCTGATGCTTTTCTTAGCACCAGTATGGCATTGGTCAAATTACAGAGACTTTGGATTCCCAGTTGGTTCATTTTTAAAATGGTGGTAAAATACCCACTTGGTAGGACTGTTGTAAGAATTAGTGTTTATGTATATAATATTAAGACCTGTAGTGAATAAACACAGTGGCACATATACTAAATGCAAACGGTTTTACAAAAACTTCCAAGAAAGCAGGTGGAATTTAAGGAGATGTCACTGCCTAGTAGTGGAAGAGGCACTGGTCAGCAAACAGCATCAAGAGGCCAAAGAGGAGGACTGAACTAAATGCCCAGTCAAAAAATGTCACAATGTGAATGTCATGAAAAATCACTGAAATGATCCAGATTTGTAACTAAATATGGGCCAGACTTAAGCAGCCTCTTTGGGAGTGGATTCCTCAAATGAATGAAGAGGGAGAAGGAAAAGGAACTGCAAAATACTGCACACCAATGCCTATGTCTGGCATAGAGGATCCTTGTCCAAGCAACATGGCTTGGGAAGGTAGAGCAACAGTATGCAGCTCCAACATGCA
>JAQZBX010019582.1:0-33682 GCA_029593785.1 Cabassous unicinctus | reverse complement strand
TGAGAAATTTGGAAAAGAGTGTAGAAATGAAAATTATACAGAATGGTAAACTAAAGGGTAAGAAGACAGACTATAAAACAATATGAAAACCAAGAGGTGGAGGACAAAATGGTTGAAGCAATAATGCCATTCTGTATTAACATTGAATGTTAATTGCTTGAACTCCTCAATCAAAAGACATAGACTGATATAAAGGATAAAAAATATCAGTAATCTATGTTTTTTTACAAGAGACTCACCTCAGTCTTAAGGACACAACTAGGTTAATTATGAAACATTGGAAAAAAGTTATTTCATGCAAATAGTAACCAAAAAGAGCTGAAGTAGCAATACAAATATCAGACATAATAGATTTCAAATGAAAAACTGTTATAATGGGTGAAGAAGTTCATTGAGAATTTATAAAAGGAGTAATTCATCAAGAAGAATTAACTATACTAAATATTTATGCACGTAACCTGAGTGTCCCAAGATACATGAGGCATACACTGGCAAAATTGACCATCAGAGTAAAACAGAGATGTAAATAGAGAGATGAAAACAGATTAGCAGATGTATACAGCAGGGGAAGCATAGAGAGTTTGAGAGGTGATGAGTTTTTTGTTTGTTTTCATTATTATTTTGGAACAATGAAAATGCTCTAAAAATTACCTTCATCAGACTCACTCAGGACAACTAACAATGAGATAATGATGGACAATTACCATCCCATAAAACAGAGTATCTATAACTGCAAGATAGACATATTCACCCATCTGCCCCATGGTATCTAAGCCCCCTCTCAATTGGAAGCAGATTGGGCATCACCCTCCCCAAATCCTCAAGTTTGAGGAATGAACAAGCATAAGGGGGGAATGAAAACTATGGACTAAAGTGGACTTGTTATTATTCTAATAATGGAAGAACTTGTAATAATTGATATAAAGGCAGAGTTCATCAGAGGTTCTGAGGGGAAGGAGAGGGAAGAATAGGTGTAACATGGAGCATTTTGGGACATTGGAATTGTTCTGCCTGCACTGCAATGATAGATACAGCCTATCACACATTTTGTCAAAACCTATTAAATTGTGCTGAGCAAATTGGAAACCATAATGTAAACTATAGACAATGGTTAAAAGCAATGCTTCAATAGATCTTCATCACTTTTAACAAACGTACCACAGTAAAGAAACATGTTGTTAATGGGGCAAAACGTAGGAGGTAAGAGTTGAGTCATATGGGACTCTCTATATTTTTAAGGTAACATTTATGTAATGTAAAGTTTCTACAAAAATATAATAAAATAAATCATCTAGAAACAAACAAAAAAAATCTCTAAGCACTGAATTAGCTGCATTACACAAATTGTGGTGGTTGTATTTTCAGTTAAGTTCAGGTCAAAATAATTCCTCTTGGGCAAATTTTTTTTTGGAATTTGCTATTTAATTTGGAATTTCTTGGAGTTTTTCTTATCTTTTAAGTTCAATTGTTTTTGGTTTTCAAATAACATACTTCATATAATTTCAACTCTTTTAAATTTATTAAGGTTTTCTGTACTAACCGGGGCATGTTCTATACTTGTAGATATTCCATGTAAATTTGAGAGAAGTGTGATTTCTGCTTCTGTTGGGTGGAATGTTTTAGTAATGCCACTTTAATACAGGTAGTCAATGGCATTGTTCAGATTTTCTATGTCCTTGTTCATATGTGTTCTACTTACAATTACTGAGAGAGGAGTGCTGAAAACACTAACTGAAATTGAGGATTTGTTTATTTCTTCTTTCAATTCTGATGCTTTTTACTTCATCTGTTTTCAGCTCTTATCTAAGATTATGCCTTTTTGTTCCTTGATCATTTTATCATGTCATACCTCCTCTATTCTTGTTAGTTTATTTGGGGTAATAATAGAATTATACCAGCATTTTAAAATTAGGGTTTGCCTAGTTTAATTTTCTAAATTTTACTTTTTAACCAACCTGTAGCATTATATTTGAAATGAGGGTTTTTGGTTGTTTATATCACATGCTTGGGTCATTTTTAAAAATCAATTCTTATTTCTCCAATTTTATTGGTGATAATTGACCACACCAATGCAATATAATTATAGTTTTTAAGGGGTTAAGGATTACACTTTTATTAAGTTTTGTTTGTTTATTTGTTTGTTTGTTTTGTTATATTTTGTTTTGTTTTCTAGGTACTGTGGCCAGGGATTGAACCCAGTACCTCATATGTAGGTTAAGGTTAGGTTTAGCGAAGCTGCCTCTCAGCCACCAAGGCACGTTGGCTCACCTATGATGTTCTATGTTTAACTTTTAAATCATATTTATTGAGAATATTTTAATATAATTTTAGGTATAAAAAGAAAAAAAGGGTGATAACCAAAGCCCTCTGATATGTATAAATTATTGAATTTGGGTCATACCAGTATCTGAATTCATAACTTGAAAAAGTGCCTAGCCTAATGGCAGTAATAATTTGCTACCCAAATAAGAAAAGCAATTGAATATTGTTCCTATTTATTTAATGTGATTCACATGAATCCCTGTGTATGACACATGGCACTTGTATTATTCAGGGTTCTCTAGGGAAACAGAACTGACAGAATGGATATATGTGTCTCTGTGTGTGTGTGTGTGTAGGTATGTATTATGAATATTTTTAAAAAATCATTGGCTCATGTGGCTGTGGGAATGGGCAAGTCAAAATTCTGGGGGGCAGGCCACAAGCTGGGAAGTCTGATGAAGGTTTTTGTAGAACTTCCCAGGAAAATCTGCCTGTCCGAATTGATGAAATCTTTACTTCTCCTTTTAAGGGTTTCAACTGAATGTATGAGACATCTCTCATTGTGAAAGCAGTCTCCTTAGTTGAATTTATATATAATTCACCATAGATGAAGTCAACTTACTGATAAGATAAGTCCACAAAATATCCTCACAGTAACAATCAGTCCTGTGATTGTTTGACCAAACAACTGGATAACATCAAATAATTAAGGTGACAAACAAATTTATCACAGCACTGAATTGAAAATCTGGGCTCTATGGGTTTCAGATCTCCAGCTGTCCATGGTCTCAAAGGAAAGCAAGGCACTGGACCCAATTTTTGGCAAGTTAGATCCCAGTTTAATTAGCCACTGGGAACTCCTGAACATACATACATCTTATGATATTTTAGATCTAAACACTTAAGAGAGAAAATGCAGTTTGGTACTGAATTATCATCCAGAAAGCACACAAGTAATATGATACAATCCTGTTCATCTGGACCCAATTTCTCAATAGGGGCCACTTTGTGAGTATGAAAATGGATAGTATTATTCTAATCTCTGCTTCCAGATCTACACTGCACAAAGAATATCCTTAAGGATGATGTGGAATTCAGAAGCTGCTGATTTCTACATGGTGAGCCAATTTCAGTCCATGATGAGTGAAAGCTTCCTTACACCCAGGGTTTCTCACATGCTGTTACCCCAAATGAAAGCAGAAGATTAGGAAAGGATATGCTAATTTTTAAAAATATACTGTGTAGGTTGGTTTATTCCATCTGCTCCTTTCTCCTCAATATAAGGCTGATGATATACTCAGAGGTGACTCCATGCTTGAGTAGGACTATTTTCAAATCAATTCTTTACATTTTTCCAAGTCAGTGTCTGACAAGCTGATTCACCCTAATTTCTCTTTATTTTTGCATTGACTAGATAGATCATATTTTCCCTATACAAGACATAAAATGTTTGAATCAGGTTCTGATCTTCTCATTCAGGTATTTTCACTTGGTAATTGACATACTAATTCCACCTTTGTGTCACCTAGAAAACAAGGCCCACTCTCCTTTTTAGGGAGAAAAGAGAGGGATTAGATATGATATATGGAAAGTTTTCCAATAACACTCTCAAATATAAGCACACACATACACATATAATTCATTTATAATTTCCTATATTATATAGATTTGTCCAAATACTTGCATGTGCACACACATTTACACAACTCCACACACACTTATAGAGATTTTAAACATGGATTCACCCAAAGATATACCAATATATACTTTATTTATTTTGTCATCTTGCTTCCCTGCACCATTTTACATAGCTCCAGAAAGTATAGGGCATTTCCCTCTTCTTATAATATTGAAATATTTTCTACTGTGGTCCAAGAACAGTCCACAAATATCTAAGGATTTTTAAGAATGAAAGAAAACAAAACTTCATATGAAAAGGAGAACATATTTTAATGATCATTTAAGTAAAGAAATTTAGCAATTGGATATTCAGAATATGCTCCAAAATCATTACTTCTGCCTTCCAGAGTCCAAAGTAACAGCAAGTGACAGCACTCCTCTGTTCATGTCCAGGTCACAGGCAAATTTATTAATGTTCATATTATTATTATGATTCACTCTATATATTTTTAAAGGAAATCAATTTCAGTTGTTAGAATTAGTCCACAATAGACTGATAACTCTAAGCATGCCATTCATAACAGAAAGGAATTAAGGCACTAGCAGAAGAGAGCACGTGGAGAGCTCTGAATAAGAGTGTTGTGTTTTGATTTTTTCTATTGTCTTTCTGGAGAATCAGCATCCCTGAGAAATTTATCACCATGGACATTATAACAGAATTCTTGCTCATGGGATTCCCTGATGAATGAATGCTACAGAGACTGTACGCCATACTCTTCTTCCTCATTTACCTGGCAGCAGTGCTGGGGAACATCCTCATTATCATTGTCACCACCATTGACCAGAATTTCCAACTTCCTATGTATTTCTTCCTGAAGAATTTGTCCTTGCTTGATATTTGCTATATCTCTGCCACTGTCCCTAAATCCATCATGAACTCTCTGACCAACAGTCATTCCATCTCCCTCCTAGGATGGGCCATGCAAGCTTTCCTTGTTGTATTTTCCTCTGGAACAGTTTTCCCACCTTATGGTGATGTCCTAGGACCACTATGCTACCATCTGCCATCCTCTGCACTATGAGGGCATCATGCACAGAGCTGCCTGTGTGCAGATGGCAGCAGCATCATGGCACAGTAGATGTGTTTATGGCTCCACTCATGTAGCAGGTACATTTTCTGCCAGTTACTGTGGGTCCAACATAGTCCATCAATTCTTCTGTGATATTCAATCACTGCTTATACTTTCCTGTTATGGAGAGCATATTTTTGAAGAATTTATAATTCTTAGCTGTTGTTTTGTGTTTGTGTGTTTCATTGTAATGGTTGTTTCTTATGTTCACATTTTTATCACTGTTCTAAGAATCCCATCTGTAAAGGGAAGACAAAAAAACTTTTTCAACCTGCCTGCCCCATCTCACCATTGTGATACTGTTCCTGTTTTCAGGGAGTACTGAATATTTCACAAAAATTTTAAATCTTCTTCACTGTAATTGTTTGTATCTGTGCTTTACACACCATTACCCCTCCACACTGAATCCTCTCATCTATGGTCTGAGAAACAAGATAGCATTAGGAAAAGTGATAGTGATAAAACTTGCAAAATGATTTCTTGATTTTGATATTTAGTTTTAATTAATATGAATAACTATTCAAAATAAAATGAAACCTCTATTTTCCTATTTCTAATCAACAAAATTTATCAATGTGGTATGTTAAGTGTGTTCCAGGTAAAAATTTTATTAACTTATTTTATGTGAAGTAAATGAGTAGCTTGGAAATACTGGACTCAATTTTTCTCTTTCAAATAGCAGTTTCATATTATCATTTTCTGTATGGGAGCAAATTCTGTATGTTTTAAAATCACTGTCAATGTTTCCAAATACTCTGCAATCTCCTAATATTTTTAGGCTTGTCAGAAAAATAGCATTATTAAATTTTTATTTCTGGATATACATTTTCTTTTTAGGGCATCTGTAATTAAAATGGGGATGCATAAATATTCATAACTTGTCTTAAAGAGTTCTGTTGGTCCACATTAATTAAATATTTGCCTCTTGAGTTCAGAGCAGAACCATTACAATATTTACCAAACTGTGGTGATTTCTGGTCACTTAAGCATAAGAATGTATAAAGTTGGTGATTACAAAATTCTTATTAACATCCAGATTCAGAATAAAAAATCATCAGGAATGGTTTGTTTGTTATATGTAATCACAATCTATCACAATCCTGAAATAATTCTGAACATGTCTCATCTCCATATATTTATGACTCTAGTTCTCCTCTTCCAAATACAATATCTTACCACAAATTTCTGTGCCTTCTTTTTCTTTTCTTTCCTTTTTTTCTTTTTATACTGTAATTCCTTCCTTCATCGCTACTGTCTAACCTTGACTTAATTGTTTCCCTTTTCTATTTCCTTGTTTATTCTTCTCATCTTCTGTCTTTATCGTCTACACTTTAAGAAGAAATTCTTCATGTCTCCACTTAATTATAAGCTCATTTCACTGTTACTTGTTATTCTATTTATATTCTAACTCAAATTATCCTATTACCTACAGATAACACACATTAGTTCTATCCTCTTTTGGGGGACATTGGTGTATTCAATTGATATTATTACATGCAATTTTATTTATATTTATGATGACTTTTAAAATCATACGTGAAAATACAACCTCCAGGCTAATGAATGTGATTCATTAAATTGACTGTTATAGTAAAATGTATAACTTCTAGAATATAACATCTATTCCCACAACAATCAGCAGAGTATCAGAATATCTGTCTCACTGCCTTTCGACCAGCTTTAAAATAACTATTTTAAAAATTATTTATCTGTTCATATGGGAAAATTGTGATGAATTATCACATTATTTTACTAAATTTAATTTTTCCATTTTTATATTCCATGTGTAAAATTTAATGCAAATTTCCAGTCCAATCTCTTTGACCATTTTTCTCTTTGGAAATTATTTTTTTTCCCTACTTAAAATTCTGTATGAGATATTTAGGTATTAATATGTAAAATTCACATTCCATTTTGTGAAATACTATTGCTTTGTAGTTTGTCAATTTTTGTATATGATATACAATAATACCTGAAAAGCTACACCTATTTTAAATATTTAAAAATATTTCTCTAAAATGTCTTCATATAAATTAAATATCTGCCTCCAGCTAGGTTTTACTCTAACTCTGTTCTTTGGATTCTATAAACATATGGCTTATTTATACCAATCACAAATTACTCAAAATTTAGAAATAGTCCCAAAATGAAGTTTAGGAAAAATTTTAGGATATGTAGTCTAGAGTAATTATCAGCTTTTCTCTATTGTTTTGGTATTTTATTTTAATTATCAAAATTAAAAAATTATGTTATCACAACAATAAAAGCAGCAACAGAACATAAGGACAAATAACGGAATACAATTGCCCTTTCATTGTGAACCTATCTACTTTTAAGCACTTAGGTTTTAGGCACTGTTACCTGAAAAAATGAGTTATTTATAAATTTTTCTCCTTATTTCAATTTTCTGGACTCCTTAATCAACTCTGCTATTTTTATTCTGGCTGGGTACAGTGTATTTATTGGTGGTATATTACAATGTAGGGTCCTCTGGACCCATCCCCTTCTTCAGGGTGTCTGGTACGGAAGCCGTGGAGGATGGATGATTCTCAAGTTAGGCTAGGACTCCCCAGCAGTGACTGCTTCTCTCTTCCTCTCATGTTGTTGCTGGGGCTGGTGGTAGAGTGCTCTTACTCCTTGGAGGTCATGTGGACCATAAGTTCTACCACCCTGTTGCTATAGTCTAATTCATTGTTGTAACTGGAAGTGAGCTTGACAGAATGTTTGCTGAGGGCAATGCCATCCCCAGAATCAAAACTGGAAGAATGCATGTCACTTTTAAAGTCTCAGGAGACAACCTGAGTGTAGCTCAGAATGCATTCAATGAGCCATATGATGCCTGCTTAAACACTTTCTTGATGTAATCATATTTGGCCACTTTCTCCCAACCAAAGTTCAGATCCATATGGAAGCAATGTTGATAATTGAATACAGAAACACTTTCATCAGTTACTGTATTATTTTAGATTATGTAAATCATTACCATGAGCCACAGTTTATCCTTGAAAAAGGTTGGCAGAATTTTAATATTACTTATAGTATTTAGAAATGGCACTATCTATCTTTGCTGTCCAATATGGCAGAAGCTAGTGACAGCAATTTAAATTAATTAAAAATGAAAAAAATTAATAATTCATTCATTCTATCAGACAAGTTATAATTCAGGTATTCACTAATAAAACTTCCCTAATAGAGGTCATATTGGATAGTTGCATATAGAACATTTTCATGAACCTTGAAAATTTTAATGGATAACTGCTTCCTTGTTGTGTTTTATTTGTCTACTTTCCTGATCTTTTTAGTAATACTGAAAGTCTCAGAGAAGTCTGCAGGGGCTTAAGTCCATTATTCCAATAAAACAACACTTATGTCCACTTCAGAGGCCTCTATTTTATCTAAGACAGCTCTATAAAGAATTACTTTAAAAATTTCATAAACCGCTTTGGCAAGAGTTGAAAGGAGAATCCATAGATTTCAAATGTTCCTTAATCAGTAATATTGAAATGAATGTGCAAATTTGACCAAATCAACATCTTCCAGAGTAGGAGAAGAAAATTAATGGTATCTCCACTTAATAGAATTTGCAAGCTTATAGCCAATTTTTTTGTTTTTGCCTTGCAAGCATTTATCTACAAATTATAGAGTTCAAATACATTGAAAGGCTAGAAATAAACAGTGAGGAAAGATGTGATATAAACTATTACATAATTTTCCATTGAAGCACAAAATATTCCTTTCAGCTTTCATGATTCTAATCTTATATTTTTGTTCTTCCAGGCCTTGGGCTTGGTACTTGCTCCCTGAAGTTGATATTTCTTTGACTGTTTAACTCCTACAAAACTTTTTTAGCCATTATCTTCTTGCTGTTGAAATGATAAGCCTGTTTTATATTTTCCTGAGTAATCCCTGTCTCATTCTGGTCTGTGAATTACATAGTACTATTGGACTGAAAGTTAGATCCCTGAGTTTGGTACTCTCTTTCTGTCAGTCAGAAACAGCTATAACAACTCACAAACTAATTACTCATCAATATTAACTTATCAGCCAAGTGAGGCAGCCATTTAGTCCCCATGGCAATTTCCTCAAGCTTGTAATTCAAAATCAACAATGGATCCCTTTTGTCTTTAGCAAGAACTCAACGTTGTATTCCAGGCCAAAGAAACAATTAAATCAATCTTAGAGTCCTACCTTTGAAGAGTAATTTCCAGGGAACATCCATGATATCCAGTACTATGTAGGATAATGTTGAATAAATTGGACTATACTAAAATTAAAATCTTGTGAATATCAAAAGACCACAATACAATACTCAAAAGATAAGCCATATGGTAGGTGACAATTTTTGAAAAAAATATATATGGGTATATATTTGACAAAATACTCATATCCAGAATATTCAAAGAAATCTCTCAAATAAAAAATCAAAAAGAAGAAAATTATATAGAGAGATGTATAGATTTGGAGACAAATATAATATATAGAAATATAGTTATATTGAGGTTCAGATATATATATATATAGATATAGATTTATTTGGAGAAATTTCTATATGGAGAGAAAAATGAATATGATATTTTTATTATTTTATTTAGTATTTAAATACCTTTCTAAAATATTTTTGAAAAAATACTTAGATTATGTAAATGTTATATAAAAAAGTAGGAGATTCACATATGTTGCATTCCCTCTCCCTCCCACATTTTCCCATATTAACAGCATACTTCATTAGTGTGGTGCATTTGTTAAAATTGGTGAAAACATATGGAAGCATTGCCACTAAATGTGGATTATAATTTTCATTATAATTTAAACTCTCTCCCACACAATTTTGAAAGTTATGACAAGATATGTAATGGCCTGTATCTGTCATTGCAACATCATTCAGGACAATTCCAATGGTCTGAAAATGCCCCCATATTATACCTATTTATCCCTCTCCCTTCCCTCAGAACATCCAGTGGCCACTGCCTCCACATCAATGATAAAAATTCTTCCATTGCTAGAATCACAATAAAGCTGTAGTAGAAAAACAGAAAGTCCACTTTAGTCCTTTGTTCATTCTCCAGTTCTGAGGATTCTTGGATGTTGAGGCCTTCTCTACCTCTAATTGAGAGGGACTTAGATCCCATGGGGCAGATAGGTAAGACTATCTTGCCTGCAATTGTAGACTCTCTCTGTTCCTTGGGATGGTTGATGTCCATCATCATCTCCTTGTTAGTTGTTCTGAGTGAGTCCAATGAACTGGAGAGTAGGCTTTGCAACTTTGTTGAGATTCAGGACCCAATTGGCATAAAGAAAGCCCAAAGATTTAAGTCTCTTGGACATAAACCTACCAATTCTAATAGTAACAATAGGTTCAAATAGAAGGGACAGAAGAGCCATGCATAGGCTCTGAGTCTAACTCTGAGTCTAACAACTGAGTCTAACTCTGTCACACTGGGGAGCATAAATTCCAAAGTAGGGCCCACTGATAGGGTGCCAAACTTTTGAGCTGTCAGCCTTGCCTATAGTGTCTGGCTGTCTCCAGAGCCTTCAGAAGCCCTGCTATTTGAAGCAATATTTACTGTGGCAGTCCATGAGATCCTGCTGAGATGTGCATAAGCTAAGTGTAACCCCTGGAATGTCCTCCCAAGTCACTTTGAAATCTCTTAGCCATATAAATTCATTTGCCTTTACCCTTTCCTCCTTTTAGTCAAGGTTTTTTCCAGTTGCATTACAAGTTGGTGCTTGGTAGTAATCCCTCATTGCCAGGGAAGCTTATCACCAGGAGTCATATCCCACACTGGGGGCAAGGCAATGCATTTATATGCTGAGTTTGGCTTAGAGAGAGGCCACATCTGAGCAACAAGGAGACTTTCAGGAAGTAACTCTTAGGCAACTTACAATATTAGGTTAAGTTTCAATTTCAAAAGAAAACATTCATAAGTACAGTGATCGATATCAAGTGCCCATCAATAGTACATCCTCCTTCACTAGTCACTTCCCCTGTAGGATTCTGGCTATCTCATTAGAGAATGTGGCAGAAATCCCCAGGATGGGAATTGGATATTCTTTCAGTTATTGTGTAGATCTCCACCCACTGTAACAGTGCCCCATGAACACTTGAACACATTCATATGACTTATAGGGATGCCCCAGATAAACCTCCTCCCTATATATTTTTTAAATGCATATATTTTATATATGTTCTATTGTCTCCTTGACTTGATTATTATGTCATATAGTTATAGCTCATGATATTTTTTGTTTTGTTTTTTGCTACACTTTTGGGGAGAAGAAGCATGATTTTAAAATACATCAGTTTTCTTTTGGTGAGTTTTTGCCTGGAATCTCATTGTCCATACTTTCACTCTCAAAATATCCATTTCCTCTTGCTTTGGTTGTATCTCTTATAGACAGCATAAAACTAGCCTTGACATTTATATTGCATTTGAAAATACATGTCTGAGAAACATGTAGATATCTTTCTTCCCTTTTAATCAGTATTTCAATTTGTTCCATATTTAATGTTTATTTTTAAACTTTTCTCATTTTTAAATATATTTCTTCCTAATGAAGACAATAATTTTAGCAAGCTCATATAACTTGGTCTTTACTTACAACACTGATCATGCTGTTACTGGCAAGATTTTTATTTCTTGGTTAATTGGCATGTCTCCTTAGAAATAGTTTTTATTTATTAGGTCTCATCTATTTTTAAAGACACCAATAAGCTAACCAAGTTACTTATCACCTATAATTCAACTATTTCTGGAAGCAGTATGGGATTCTTTTTCTTTTTATTTAAATATTTTTTCCAAAATATTTGAGGTCCATGTCTTTGTGTGCCTATTCTTGAGATAGTTTATATTTGAGAATATATTTTGAACCCTTAATTTTGTAAATGACTGTGTTGAGATATAATTTTCACATCATAAAATCCATTCATTTGAACTGTATAATTCAATGTTTTTAGTGTTTTTTTTTTATTTTGTTTTGAGTGTTTTACAACCATTAACACAATTTAATTTTGGAATATTCAGAGAAACTTCTCACCTCTGGGAATTTGCAGGGCTAAGCTCACCATCACCTACAGATCTTATTAAGATGCAGATTTGTTTGTGTAGGTCTGGAGTGGGGACCCTAATTCTGCATTTCTAACAAGCTTCCTGGTGATGTTCATGATGCCTCTCCACAGACCACTCTGTGAGCAACAAGGATATTGTGACACCATAGAGTTGTTCTGCACCTGTTTAACTCAGCATTTTAGACCAGAGAAGCTTTAACTACTGTGAAAACATGACCTATTCTTTTGAGCCATTTGTACAAATTCAAAGATAATGGCTCAGTATTGTTTACGGCAATGTGATGGTGAAGAAGAAAGATTGTAAACCATGGAGTCTACTTTAAGGCCTCCTCCACCTATCTAACTTTCCTCTCCTCCAAGCTCCAGCCACTGCACACACATGTGATCCACAAATACAAATATATCACACAGCCTTTCTTTCCACAGGGGTTTTCAGAGTTCTCATAGTTTCCTCCATTATTTCTTAGATTTTTTTACATTAAAAAATTTTAAAATAACCTTTAGATTACATAAATATTACATGAAAAATAAAGGAGGTTCCCATATGCCCCATCCCCTCCCCTTCGCAGAATTTCCCTCATTAACATCATCTTTCTTTAGCATGGTAATTTTGTTACAACTTGTGAACACATATTGAAGCATTGTTACTAAGCATGGACTATAGCTTACATTATAGTTTACACTTTGCTCCACAGAATCTTATAGGTTTTGATAAAATGTATAATGACCTGTATCTATCATTGCAATGCCATACAGGACAATTCCAATGTCTCAAAAAAGCCCCTCTCCTCAGAACCTCTAATGGCCACTTCCTTTATATCAGTGATACAAGTTCTTCCATTACTAGAATAATAAGTCTACTTTGGCCCATACTTGAATTCCCCCTATGTTTGTTCATTCCTCAATTTTGAGTATTTTGGGATAGTAATGTTCACTTTGTTTTTGATTGAGAGAGGGCTTAGATATTTTTGATATTTCACTTCAAGATTTACTTTGGTGAAGGCACTGAGATATTTATGTACAATTTGTTAGATTTAACCCTCTCTATTTTATATGCTTTTGACATTATAACTTATGTCATGCCTTTAAATTATACTTAAGTTTTAGAGAATGGATTTTCCATTTTTTTCCATTCAGGTGCTGGGAACTATCACATCTCATTTCTTAGCACAACATTTTACAGGTTTATTTAACATAGTCATACAAACAAGACCCACCACCATGCATACCCCAGCACACTCATATATATTTCAAAGAATTTCCTTTGGATTGAGATGAGAGAAGGCTTCTGCACTAAAATTAAACAAACATTAATGTTGAGAACACACATAAAACACAATTTAATTGCCATTTGAAGAGGAGTAACTGTAACCTTGTAATGAGTCCACAAATAAAAGGACAAACAAGTACACATTAGATAAAGGGAATCACTATATTTCTTCAAAATAACAAAGGGAAAAGACACTGGCTATGGAAAATACCACTTGCATTTTTCATTTTTTTCTGGACTGTTGACATTCTCTCTTCTCTTGGTCCTGAGTTCTTAGAAAGACTTTCAGCTGTGAGGCTAGTTTTGGAGGCTGTCAGTCACTAAAAGAAAGAATGAGCTCTACCATGAGATGAAGGAAAATGAACCTTCCATGACTCAGTCCCTCAGTTTCAGTATAATGATTTAATTTCACCACCATCTGGTCCATAAATAGTGACTTTTTACTTCATTGTAAACACAAGAGACCTCTTATTATTTAAATTCATTTCTCATAGTATCACACATTTTATATTTATCTCTGATATATTATAAAGCCTATCATGATTTTAAGATTTTTCAATTTGTCTGGTAATCTTTTCTAAATGTTCCAACCCAACTCATGAAGGACATGAATTGGTGTGGCTGCAAGACTAAAGAATGCGCCTGACACTGTCAGACATAAGCTTTATTGGGACTTATGAACAGGAGAGAGTATCCAATGGCCAGCATTGGAGAATGAAGATAACACTCCACAAAGAGATGGGAAAATGAGGGGTAATATAGGGACATTCAATAGGTTCTGTTAGCCATGATGTCTGCTTTTTCTGTGGAGCTGCTCCACTACTTCTAGGGTCTCAGAGGTAAGGCTTTGCCTCAACATTCTTGAGGGGGTTTCCAGAAGAGAAGGCAGGGACATGTATGAGACCTGTCTAAATATTCCCAAGGTGGGTGTTAGATGAGTGGGCACAGACATGATAGACAGTTAGTTGTCACCACTGACAGGCATCCCAGATGTCTTTCCATAGATCTCTCCCCAACAGACAGCAGACCATGACAGTCCATTGTTCCTGTTTCCAAGTTGCCATCTAGGTGGTAAGGCCTTTGTACACTCTCCAAATATGAATAGAGATTGTTAATGCATTTCTGGGTTCATGTACTATAACCATCCAAACAGTTCTTAATTCAGCCCATTGACTGCTTTGTATGGTGCTGGTGTCAGGGTTACGCTGCACAGAGCCACTGATGCCCATGCAAGAGGCTTTCAACTACTTGAACAGTCCATTTACCAGAATTCCCTGAAACTATTCCTATGCCTTATTTATTGGGTTCTTCGACAGTCACCATAGGGGTTGTAAGTTTGGGCCAAAGAATCTTCCACATAAGTCACTGTGCCTAGGATCTCATGCATTTTGATACTTAATAGGTTAGTGTTAAAGGCCCTGGGCTGCAGCAGGTAAGCTTTCCATTTTGTTAAGGTACTTAATTGTTCAATACTTGAGCACAGTCTGTTCTTGGTATCTGTGATCCACCCCTGGATAGTGATGGCAGTCTTCAGAATGACCAGGCACTTTTGGGTTAAACTTTCTACTTGCAACAAGACATTGTATGCTGCCCTTAGCTGATTCTATAAGGGGCTATGTGATAATTCAGTCCTTTTCCATACTTGTGACCAAAAACTAAGAGGTGTTCTCTTAGAAGATATCCTTTGCCACAAACCACAACCAAAGCTAATATCAGTGTTGGCCACATCCAATTCACAGGGTAAGTCAGTATTCACCCTCCATGGTGCATGAGTGAGCATGTGTTATTGCCCTCTTTTCTTCTTCTAAAGCAGTCTGTTATGGGTCCTCCCACTCCCACGTACAACCTTCCCTGCTTAACACATACAATGTTTTCAAAATTTGAGCTAAGTGAAGGATGAATGGTCTCCAGTACCCAACAACTGAAAAAAAAAAGGCATTAAGTGTTTGGCAGTTTGTATTGTGGGAAAATATTGTACTTTATCAATTACAGCAAAGAGTATAGCTTCTGTTTTACCCAATGAAACAATACCCAAGAATTTGACAGAACAGCTAGGATCTTGCAGTTTGTCCTGATTGATTGCTTGTCCCTAACTCTCAAGATGAGATTCTATTTTCTCTGATGCTTCTTTTAACTCTGAAAGAGTATTACTGGTAAACATAATATCATCAATATAATGATATAAGGGTACAGCTACAGGTTTTTTCCATGCCACCAGATCCTTTGGCATGGAACCATGACAGAAGTTTGGGCTATGCATATAGCCTTGGGGAAGCATTATACAAGTCCACTGTTGGCCTTACCACATGAAGGCAAATGCAGGATGACTTCATTTGTCTAAGGAAATAGTAAAGAAAGCTGTAACAAGATCTAGAACAAAGTTATAATGCCAAAACTGGGTACTAATCTCTTGTAATAAATCAACAATGTCAAGGACTGCTTCATACAGTGGTGGTGTTACTTTAACTCATGATAATCTACTGTCAAGCACAACCCTGTGGCAATCCCCTGATGACCACTCTTTTTCTATAGCCTAGGGCTACTTCTCAGCAGAGATCAGATAAATTAGACAAAGTTGTGCCAAAATATTACCTCTTGATTCCCAAGTGGAGAGGTTGTTTCTGTGATATATGGCATCTTCAAAATAATTGAAACCATGATTGACAATATTATACTGTTATATAATATAATGCAGGTTACATTATTAAATCTCTAGGAATTTTAAGTATTTATATGAATATTTTAACCAAACAACTCTGATTAACAGGTTAGAAAATTCCATTTAATTTTCATACACTTTCTAAACACTTTCTATTCAACTAATAACATTTTAAAAGGACTTAACTACTTTTTTACTTCACTCTTTTCAAGTTGAAAGAACAATTTTTTTCAATAGCTTAGAATAAAAGGATACCTTCTTGGGTTTGAGCCTGAGAAAGCAAAGTGTTAAAAGTTGTTAGGTTTGAACATTATGTTCTCTTAAAAGTGAGACTTGTCTTTCTTAAACAACCAAAGACACAGTAAAGTTAGCATAAAGTACAAGAAGCTATTTTGATAAAATGACTTTCTTCTTTGTGTATTGATTAGAAAGGATGAAACTCATTATAGCATCCTATTAAAACAGAATAATGATATAAGAAACATTGTCACTTTAACAGAGAACAAACCTAATTGTAGTTTGCATAAGTGTACTATTTGATACTAGGTACTTTTAAAACTTAATATAATTGTGGGAACATGGCCTGTAGGTTAGGCAAATAAGGCTCAGCTTTCACTTTAACATTGTGGAAAGAGCTAAAGCCTCCCTTGGGGACCGTCTTTGGGGTACAGTAGACCAGGACACTGCTTCACAACTCCCAAGAGAGTGAGAGAAAGAGAGACAAAGAAGCCAAAAGAACAAACTGGAAAAAATACAACAGCAAGGAAATAAAATAAGAGGAATGAAGTGTCAAATTGAAACCTTACCACACACACAAAAACAACAACAAAATAAAACCCTAGAATGGAGAGAGAAGCTAATCAACTGAATAAACCCATCAAGATAAAAAGATGCCTAGACACCAGCAAAAAACTGCAAACCACACTAAGAAGCAGGAAGACATGGCCTAGTCCAATGAACAAACTAAAAACCAGAAGGAGATGAAGAACATGGAACAACTAATCAGAGATGTCAAAACAAATGTCATGAATCAACTTAATGAAGTGAAGGAAGCAATTAAGAATATTAAGAAGACACTGGGAGAACATACTGAAGAAACTATAAACATACAAAAAAGGTAACAGATGTGATGGTGATGAATGGCAAAATGCAAGAAATCAAAAATACACTGGAAGCACATAACAGCAAATTTGAAAAAGCAGAAGAAAAAATCAGTGATGTGGAAGACAGTACAGGTGAAATCAGACAGATAGAACAGATAGATAAAAAGATAGAAAAAATCCAGCAGGGACTTAGAGATTTGAATAACAACACAAAATGCATAAGCATGTGCATTATAGGCATCCCACAGAGAGAAAAGAAAGGAAACGGTACAGAAGATGTGTCAGAGGAAACAATGGCTAAAATTTTCCCAGCCCTATTGAGGGACATGGACATACATGTCTATGAAGTGCAGGACTCCTTGAACAGTATAAATCCTACCAGGCCTACCCAAAGACATTTACTTGTCAAATTTTTCAATGCTCAAAACAAAGAGAGAATAGAGAAAGCAGCAAGAGAAAGGAGATCCATCAAATCCAAAGGAAATTCAATAAGATAAAGTGCTGATTTTTCATCTGAAACCATGGATGCAAGAAAGCAGGGGTATGAAACAGTTAAGGTGTTGAAGAAAAAAACTTCCAAGAATTCTCTATCCAGAAATGCTGGCATTAGAAAATGAGGGAGAGTTCAAAATATTCACAAATAAAGAGAAATTAAGAAGGTTTGTCAATAAGAAACCTGCACAGTGAGAAATACTAATGGGAATTCTGAAGATTGAAATGAATAAACAGGAGGGAGAAAGTAGAAGAGTGTAAGAATAACTAAAAAGATAAAAAGAGAAATAAAACCACATATGGCATAATAAATCTAAAGAAAATATGGCTAATGTAAATAATTACTTGACAGTAATAACATTGAATGTTAATGGCTTAAACTCTCCAATCAAGAGATGCAGATTGACAGAATGGATAAGGAAATATGACCCATCTATATGCTGTCTACAAGAAACTCAACTTAGACCCTGGGACACAAGGAGACTGAAAGTGAATGGTTGGAAAATAATTTTACATGTAAGCAATAAAGAAAAAAAGAGTGGGAGTAGCTATACTAATATCAGACAAAATAGACTTTAAATGCAAAACTTTTATAAGACAGAAAGAAAGCTACTATAAAGTAATAAAAGGGGTAATCTATCAAGAAGATAAAACAAACATAAACATTTATGCACCTTACCATGGTACCTCAAAATACATGAAGCAAAAATTGAAAAAAGTAAGTAGTGAAATAAATGCCTCTACTATTATAGTGGGGGACTTTAACAAACCATTTTCACCATTAGACAGAACATCTTGACAGAGAATGAATAAAGAAACAGAGACTTTGAATAATACATTACAGGAACTGGACCTAGTAGACATATACAGAATACTACACCGAAATACAGTGGGATATACATCCTTCTCAAGCATATATGCATCATTCTCCAGGATAGGCCACATGCTAGGTCACAGAACAACTCTCAAATTCAAAAAGATTGGAATTATACAAAGTAATTTCTCAGAACACTATCAAATGAATCTGGAAATCAGTAAGGAACAGAGAAGCAGATTAGGCACAAAGATATGCTAGACTACATAATCTTAATTAATCAGTGGGTCAAGGAGGAAATTGCAAAAGAAATCAGTAACTACATTGAAATGAATGAAAATCACAACATAATGTATCAAAATCTATGCGATGTAGCACAAGCTATACTGAGAGGGAAATTCAAAGTCATAAATGCTGATATTAAAAAAGAAGAAAGAGCTAAAACCAAAGACCAAATTGCACACCTAGTGGAATTAGAGAAAGAACAACAAAATAACCTAAAAGGAAGTAGAAAGAAGGAAATAACAAAGATTAGAGCAGAGCTAAATGAAATTGAAAATAAGAAAGCACTAGAAAAAAAAAAGCTAGTTCTTTGAGAAGATTAATAAAATTGACTAACCATTAAGTATATTAACAAAAAAAGACAGAAGATACAATTACATAAACAAGAAATGAGGAAGGGGATATCACCCCTGACACCACAAAAATTAAAAGAATACTTTGAAAAATTGCATGCAAACAAGATAGATAATTTACATAAAATGGACTAATGCCTAGGAATACAGAAGCAGCCTACATTGACAGAAGAAGAAATTGAGGAACTCAACTGACCAATAACAAGTAATGAGATTGAATTTGTCTTTGAAAACCTCCCAACCAGGACCAGATGACTTCACAGATGAATTCTATCAAACATTACAGGAATAACTGACACCAATCCTGCTTAAACTCTTACAAAAAATAGAAGTGGAGAGAACATTGCCTAACTCATTCTATGATGTCATCATCACCCTAATACCAAAGCCACACAAAGATACCATGAGAAAGGAAAATTATGGACCAATCTCTCTAATGAGCTTAGATGCTAAAATCCTCAACAAAATACTTGCTAATCATATTCAACAACACATCAAATGAATGATACACCATAACCAAGTGAGTTTCATCCATGGGATGCATGGATGGTTCAACATAAGAAAGTCAATCAATGTAATACACTGCATAAACAAATCAAAAGAAAAAAAATCACATAATAATCTATATAGTGGCAGAAAAAGCATTTGACAAAATAAAGCACCATTTCCTGATAAAAAAGTCTTCAAATGATAAGAATAGAAGAAAACTTACTCAACATGATAAAGAGTATATATAAAAGTCCATGGATATCACCATATTCAGTGGTGAAATAATAAAAGCTTTCCCCCTAAGATCTGGAAAAAGACACGATCACTGCTTTTATTTAACATTGTGTTAGAAGTACTTGCTCAAGCACTTAGGCAAGAAAAAGATATAAAAGACATCCAAATTTCAAAGGAAGAAGTAAAAATTTCACTATTTGCAGATGACATCATCGTATACTTCATAAGCCCTGAGAAATCTACAACAAAGCTTCTAGAGCTTATAGAGGAGTTTGGTAAAGTCGTAGGTTATAAGATCAATGTGAAAATTCAGTAGCACTTATGTTAACCAAATATTAGCAATCTGAGGAGGATATCAAGAAAAAAATTCCATTCATAATAGCAACTAAAAGAGTCAAATAACTAGGATTAAATTTTACTAAAGATATAAACAACTTGTATGCAGAAAACTACACAAACTGTTAAGGAAATCAAAGAATACATAAACAAATGGAAGAGTATTCCCTGTTCATAAATAAGAGGACTAAATATCATTAAGGTGTCTATCCTACCCAAACTGATCTACAGATTTAATGCAATCCCAATAAAAATCACCACAGCATTTTTACTGAGTTGGAAAATCTATGAAATTTATTTGGAAGGGCAAGGGGACCTGAGCAGCAAAAGACCTATTTAAAAAGAAAAATGGAACTGGAGGAATCACTCTACCTAACTTTAATACATTCTACTTAACTACAGTGGTGAAAACTGCATAGTATTAGAAAAACAATAGACATTCTGACCAATTGAGCTGAATAGACATTTCAGATATAGATCCTTGCATATACAGTCAACTGATATTTGGCAAGGCCAGCAAGCCTACTCAAGTGGGAGAGAATGGCCTTTTCAACAAATGGTGCTTGGAGAACTGGATATCCTTATCCAAAACAATGAGAGACGAACAACATCACACACACCATATACAAAAATTAACTCAAAATCCATCAAAGGTCTAAACATAAGAGCAAAAGCATAAATATCTTGGTTGATAATGTAAGGAAGCATCTACAAGCATCTATTAGGAAATGGTTACATGAATTTTACACCCAAAGCATGAGCAATGAATGAAAAAATAGATAAATGAGACTTTCTCAAAGTTAAAATCTTTTGCACCTCAAAGGAGTTTGTCAAGAAAATGACAAGGCAGCCTAATCAATTGGAGAAAATATTTGGTAACCATATAGCTGATATGAGCTTAATATGCAGTATATATAAAGAAATCCTACACCTTGGAAATAGAAAGAAAACTAATTTTAAAAATGGGTGGTGATCTGAATAGACATTTCTTCAAAGAAGAACTACAAATGGCCAAAAGCACATGAAATGATCTTCAACATCACTAGCTATGACAGAAATACAAATCAAAACTACAATGAGATATCATCTTACACCCATTAGACTGGTGGCTATTAAAAAAAAACAGGGGACTAAACATGTTGAAGAGGATGTGGAACAATGGGAATCCTTATCCACTGCTGGTGGGAATGCAGAATGATGCAACCATTGTGAAGGACAGTTTGGACGTTCCTCAGGAAGCTAACTATATAACTTCCATATGATCCATTAATCCCACTACTGGGTCTATACCCAGAAGAATTAAAAACAGGCACACAAACAGATATATGCACACCAATGTTCATATCAGCATGATTCACTATTGCCAAAAGTTGGAAACAACCCAAATTGCCATTAACAGAAGAATGGATAAGTAAACTGGGGTATATACATTCAATGAAATATTACTCAACTGTAAGATGTAATGCAATTTTAACACATGAGATAATATGAATGAATCTTGAAGACCTTACATTGAGTGAAGCAAGTCAGGCACTGAAGGACAAATAATACATGACAACCTCACTGATATGAATTAAGCAAATTGAGCATACTCACAGAGGTAGAATCTGGAAGATAGGTTTACAAGAGACAGAAAGGGAGTAGAAGGTTGTGAGCCAACGTGCATATGGGCAAACTCAATGTTAAGGTGGAATGGTGTAGTTGTGCAGTGGATGAGCATGACAGTGGTGCAATGATGCTATTCGGTTCAGTGGTTCTGGTCTGTGAGAGGGTAGGTTGGGGATTTGCACTGTCCATGAAACTGGAGAGAGTGTTGGGGGAGGGAGAAGATGAACTCTGGAGAAGTATGGAAGTGGTTGAAACTACTATGTTGGGAAAGTTTTTTATTGACAAATACAACAGGGGATGGTTACTGGCTTAGGGTGTTTGATGTGGGGGGTATGCAGGATAGAGTACACCTGGGACAGGGTTCTAGGGAGTATGTGAGTGTCCATCCCATCATAGTGCATTGTATCAGTGGGTGGAGACTCATACAATGAATGGAAAGGTGGTGTACTCTCATCCTGGGGGGTCCTGCTATGTTCATTCATAAATAGAAGGGTGGGAGTCTATCAAGAGCATAGGCAGTGCCTAATAGGGGAGAAAAGGCAGGTATCTCAAGCCCTCAATGTTGTTGCAAGTAAATATGAATCTTGTTCTTCAAGGAAAGAAGCTTGGTGGTTGCCATGGGTCCTGAGCAGTGGGGAGTGAGTAATAGAATATATGGAACATGGGGCATTTTAGGGGAATTGTAATTGTTCTACATGATCTTGCAGTGAAGGATCAATGTTAAATTTCATCAAAATTTGTAAAAGTGTATGGTCCAAAATGTAAACCATAATGTAAATCATTGACCATGGTTAGTAGCAATGCTTCAAAATTTTACATCACTTGTAACAAACGTACCATCCAAATGTAAAATGTTATTAATAGGGGAAAGGGGAAATGGGAGAGGATTTTGGGTATATGGGATTCCCCCTTTATTCTGTACCTGACTTTTCTGTAAATTAAAGCTTCTTTGAAGATAAAATGAAAAACTAAGTCACTGAGGGTATAATTGGAAGAAAATATCACTGTACATACAAGACAAAAGATCTTACAGTGACAAAAGACATAATGCCAAAATTTATTTTTTTTAATTTTTATAAAATAAATTTCTTTTTAAGTTTTTGTATTGCATTTTTCATTTTTATAACAATTTTTATTTCATTTTCTTATTAAATTTATTTAATTATTTTGTTGGCTTCAGTTTTTAATAAGTTTTGCATCACAAAAAGGTTAAAACTGTGGCAGGGGAGGATTACTGAGGTGGAGTGTCAGTGATGGGAGATGCATGGGAGTAGTTTAACCTCAGGCATAACTATAAGACATGTGAATGTGTTTAAGTGTTCATGGGGCATTGTCACATTAGGTGGAGATCCACACAATAACCAAAAGAATATCCAATTCCCATCCTGGGGTGTTCTGCCACATTCTCTAATGGGACAGCAATAATCCCCTGAGTACAGGGGATTAGTGAACCTAGTGACCTAGTGAAGGGTGATGGACCATTGTTACATGCCCTTGAAATTGATGGGTGTAATTATGAGCCATTTCTTTTGAACTTGAAACATAGCCTAGTATTATAGGTTGCCTAAGAATTACCTCTGGAGAGCCTCCTTTTTGCTCAAATGTGGCCTTTCTCTAAACCAAACTCAGCATACAAATGCATTACCTTCCCCCTGCCATGGGACATGATTCCCAAATATAAGCCTCCCTGGCACCAAGGGATTACTACCAAGCATCAACTAGCAATGCAACTGGAAAAAGACCTTGACAAAAATGGGGAAAGGATAAAGGCAAATGAGTTTATGTGGCTAAGAGGCTTCAACGTGAAGGTGGGAGGTAATTCCAGAGGTTACGCTTATGCGCGTCTCAGCAGGATCTCAATGACTGCCACAGTAAATATTTGCCTTAAATAGCAGGAGTCCTGAGGACTCTGGAGACAGCAGACTCTATAGGCAGGGCTGACAGCTCAGGATTTTGGTGCACTGTCAGTGGGCCCTACTTTGGAATTTATGCTCCCCTGAGTGACAGAGTTGGACCAAGTTGTGGTTTCCCTACACATGGCTCTTCTGCCTTTTCTATTTGAACCTATAGTTAGTATTAGAGTTGATAGGTTTATATCCAAGACACTTAAATCTTTGAGCTGTCCATGTTCCAGTTGGACCCTGAATCTCAACATAATTGTAATACCCATTTTCCAGTTCATTAGACTAACCCAGGACAACTATCAAGGAGATGATGGTGGACAATGATCATCCCAAGGAACAGAGAGTGTAGACAACTGCAAGCAAGATAATCCAATCCATCTGCCCCATAGGATATAAGTCCCCTCTCAATTGGAGGTGGAGTAGTCATTACCATCCTAGAATTCTCAGGATTGGAGAATGAACAATGGACTAGAGTAGATTTACTGTTGTTCTACTATAGACTTATTGTTATCCTAGCAATGGTGGAACTTTGATCATTGATGTGGAGGCAGTGGTCACTGGAATTTCTGAGTGGAGGGAGCAGGGAAAAATAGGTATAATATGGGGGCATTTTGGGGACATTGGAATTGTCCTAAATAACATTGCAATGACAGATACAGGCCATTTTTATCTTGTCATAACTTACAAAATTGTGTGAGAGAGAGTTTAAACTATAATGTAAACTTTAATCCACACTTAGTGGCAATTAGTGTTCATCAATTGTAACAAATGTACCACACTAATGAAGGATGTTGTTAATGTGAGAAAGTTTGGGAGGGGCAGGGAGTGCGGCATATGGATATCCCCTTCATTTTTTATGTAACAGTTATGTAATCTAAGTATCTTAAAAAAAAAATAAAAAAGTATTTTTAAAAAACTTAGTGTTTTCTTCATGTCTGAACATAGTCAATTACAAAAGCTGTACCTGACTGTCCACATAAGTGAAGCTGCCCTCACCACAACAGATGTCACCCAGTCATTGTGTTGCAGTCTCTGAAGGAACTTGCAGTCAAGGACTCAGGCCCCTGTAGACAGGCTTGCTTTTGAGCACAGTTACATTCTTCCCCCAAGAGCCTCTGATCAGGGGCCCCAAACCCAGGCCTTCCACAGGTGCCTTAGCTGAGAACTCCTTAATGGAGGGAGGTGGGGACACCTTGAGGGCACTCTCTTTCTCCTTCTCAATACTCAGTATTTTAAACCCCTAACTCCAAGGTTCCTAAAATTCCCTGGGCCTTTTGTCTGGTGCTCCCTCAGTAGTGAGTTGATCCCCAAGTCTGTGCTGATCCATCTGTCCCTCTCGGGGGGCAGCTTTCCACAGCACAATGAGACAGGGTTCAGTCCCTGTCTTTCCTGTTTAACCTGCTGCTTATATTATCACAATAAGTGACCAAAGGTCACACTTATTACTACCATTTTGGCTTTGAGTATTTAAATCAGCTACTTTTGACATCTGGCAGCTGAACTCACTTCTTAATAAAATTGGCTCAGGGAGCAGGGTAACCTATTAAGCACAATGCTGTTGTGGAAAACCAGAAGATGCTGTGGGGCAAGTATGGGAGGAGGTGGTGAAGGTCATGGGGCTCTCTGAAGGTATGTTAGTGGATCCTGGGACATTTCCCCAGCCATGCCAGTGCACTGGAGAAATACTACAAGGGATGAAGGACATTCTTGGAGAATGCTCATGGAATAGGAATATTAGTTTTGTGTTCTAACTAGCCTGACTCCCTGGCAGTATGTGAGGATGGGTCAGATTATTGAGCCAAAAGAGGAGTTTGAGAAAGGTTGTTGAAGGAGTTCCTGCCTCACTACTTAAGGTCTTGAAACAGTGGGACCACAGAAATTCAGGTAACCCATGAGCTGAGCAACTGTAAGCAGGTCCCTGACCCTGGTAGACATATTGCCAAGAAAGTTGTTAAAACATCAATTGTTTAACATCCTGTTGAAATAAGCAAGTGAAAGTTTCACCTTGGGGGTTAAGTTACATCTTCTACCGCCATGAGTGTGCCCTGAGAGTGACCAGCACCAATACTGCAATGGTGGCTGCTACAGAGGAGGCAGTAGTGGTCCAACCCCACATTGTCCCACACTGAAGAGGCCTCATTCTGCACACACTTGAGTAGCAGCCATATCAGAGCTGAGTGCAGTGGCAGAAGTGTCAACCCTCTCAGAGTTTTGTCATGTGGCCAGAGGGCCATTTGCCCCATGTCATAAGGAACTGTCTCCATGGTGGGGCAATGGTGTGACCACATTTTGTGTGTCCAGGTGCCACAATAGGGCTTTCCAAGATGAAACTGCAGAGAGAGAACAGCCTAAAATGACAGCAGCATGCTGCCATCACCATCACTACCTTTGCTAAGCTGCTTCCAGCTCTGGAGCAATGTCATTGCTGGCAGGACAGATATCCAGGCTGTCTGGCTGATGGTTTCCAGCTACTGTCTCTCCTTCCAGGGATGTCTAAGCTCTGGGGATCCTGGCCCTGTGCCACCTTGGGAATTCTAGCTGGGAAACAGCTGCTCAGTCAGACTCTCTTGCACCTCTGTCCCCATCCCCTAAAAACCCATAAGGGAGTCATTTTTAAGGGGTCACAAGTATGCTGAGATAGTAAATGGGAGAGTGTGACATTTTAAGATGTCTAATTAATATATTCAAAGAGATAAAGGATAATTTTGCATCTGCATTGTGCTGAGAAATATATATTTCAGACTAAGGAGAGAAAAAGCCCTAGGGGACATTATATATGTGTACAGAATTTCTTTAATCAGAAGTTTATTTCATATATTTGAAGAAACCTTGAAGAATATTTCTCATAATATATATATGTATAATAAAATTATGTTGAAAATATGGACAAAATAAATGATGATACTATTCCTGGGAAAAGAATGAAATTGGTGATTAAATATTATATAATATCATACAAAAATTTTTCATGAACAGAAAACTTAAGTTTTCTCATTAAGATAGTGTACTACATGCTAGGCACATTAATTAAAACACACACTTAGAACTATCAAAAATCAAGAAATGCATAAAATAAAATAACATACAATATCAAGAAAATGAAAGAAGTAGAATCTGAAGACTAATAGATTTTTATCAGAAGCCACTGTGAAATAGAATTCAATGGATATAGATAGTCAAATATTTGGAGGGAATTAACTGACAGAAATTATACATGAGAATATAAACATAAATAAGACATGATGAAATACAAAGACAAATTCATATATGCAAAGATTCAGAAAGGATATAGCTAATCTTTGTAAGGTTGTTACTTGAATATAAAATCAGTCAGTGATACCTTTACCCAGGAAATGGCTAGGAAGAAAATTCAGGTAGGAACAATTAAATTTTACAAAGAAATATGATGGTTCCCTCAATTTTCAAAACATTGAAAATATGTTTATATTTTAGACATTG
This sequence comes from Cabassous unicinctus, assembly GCA_029593785.1. Taxonomy (NCBI): domain Eukaryota; kingdom Metazoa; phylum Chordata; class Mammalia; order Cingulata; family Chlamyphoridae; genus Cabassous; species Cabassous unicinctus. The sequence continues at coordinate 6,601 of JAQZBX010019582.1, read as the reverse complement.
GATGAATGTGAGTGAAGTTCAGATTTTCCCCAAGATTATTACTCTTGAGGAAAGGAGGGCAGAGTTCATCATCAACTTTCTTCTGTGTCAAAATTCCATACTGAGACATACTGAGACCCTGTAAATTTTACAACTTGCAGCCAAATATAAATGAGTTTAAGCTGCTGCAAATTACACATTTTATACATAACATCCTGAAGTTAAAAAGCCTTAAGAGGAAAGGGGAAGACTATACTCTCAGAGACATCATCCGCCTTGTTGCTTCAACACACGGCAGCCGACTCTGGTTGAGGAAAAACCTCTTATGTACCTTGAATTGGACTCTTTAGGTTCTTCTAACTAAACTTCTACCTCAAATAAATACCCTTTATCAAAGCCAAAAAAAGAAAAAGGAAAAGGAAAAAGGAAACTGTCAAAGAATAAAATTCTTAGATATAAAGGGGCTAATATATTCTTAGGCTATCAGAATACTGACTAAGCTTTTAGGAATCAAAAAAATAAAACTCTTTCAATCTTAATAGTATAACACCTATATCTTATTTATGAATCGCATAGTATTAGCAAGACTGGTGTTCTGGGCAAATCCAATACCATTTATTGATATATCTACTCCATTTATAACTAATGAACCCTGTTTTTCTTCATGCAGAAGCTTGAATGAAACAAATGTAGCATACATCTTTTACACAGAGATAAAACCTAAAACTTTCAAATTATTTTGTGTTAAAGGGCAGTGTTTTTAAATATCCTCTTTTGAATGAGGCAAATAAATCATGAGTATTCCAACAATACATGTCTCTGTGCTATACCCATGTTGAGTGCTCAATTCCATAGTTGTCTTTTAGTTCCAATCACTTTACTTTGAGCAGACACATGCATATGAATGAATCATGGAGAGCAATTTACAAAGAATGTTTCTCTAAACCAAAACACTCCATATTTCCTTCTGGGAAATATGGTGGCAGTATCCAATTCTTTGGAAATACATAAAAAGCATAGGCACCTGTTTAGGGACAGATATAGAAAACATGGTCTTTTTCTTATGATGCCATACATTTTTTAAATTTTTCTCTAAACCATAATAATAATTTTCCAAAATAATTTTTAGAACTTGAAAGACTATTCAAGAAGGATATGTGAATTACACATTTATAGAATTGAGAGTAAAAAATTATGACAGTTTTCTAGCTTACTGTTTCATTATAATAACAAGATATGTACAAACCAGAAAGTTTTAGAATTTTATAAGGAAATATTCAAATGAAAAAACATACATAAAATGTAAATTAAACTTCTTTGAAATTGTATTTTTTTATTTCTTTAATCAAAGAAAGCCCTCCTTGGGTACTCAAAATATCTGTGGAATATTCTGCCTAGAGCATTGTTAATCTCTCTGTTCCACAGACCATAGATGAGGGGGATGCTAAGTGGGGACACCATGATGTAGAAGATGCCTGTAAGCAGACTGCTAAGAGATGTTTTATCTGCAAAGGGTCCTAATACAGCAAAAATTACAGAAATTGTAATTTTAAGTAGAACAACAATCTGTGGCATGCAGGTGGATGAGTCTTTGTTATAGGCTTCAATGGAATGCAGCCTAAGCACCATTGAAAATATATTACTGTATCACATAAACAAGAAGGCAGAACATAATAAGCTGAGACCTACACTTATAGTTAGGATAGCAAACTCAGAAAACCGAACATCTGAAGATGAGAACCTCAAAATTTGAGGCACATCCCAGAAATATTGATGGATTGCATTGAACTCTTTAAAGGGAAGCCTGAACATGGTGCCTGTGTGAACAGAAGAATAGACCAACTCATATGCACAGGCACCACCAGCTGCCTATGTTCACAGATGTGGGGTGATGGTGAGCCCATAGTGCAGATGGTGGCAAATGACAACATTGCAATCATAGGACCAAGAGGAAGCTCACCAAGAGGAAGGACAGCTCTGTGGCTGCAAAGAAGATTACTGGGAAAATCTGAGCACCTGTGAAGACAGTGGGATTGTTTATGTGCACTTTATATGTTACAGACAACCTGGGAGGCAAAGTATAAAATTACAAGATAACACTAAAGAGCAAAATGAAGCTAATCCACAATATCAACAAATAATAAGCAAATACTGGCATCAAGTTAAGGCTTCTAACCTACAAATCAGGATATAGAAAATTAAGAAATGGCAGTCCTTAAAAATCAAGAAATGCACAAAATTCTTTCATTTTCTACCCCATCTGCTGACCAACAGTAAGTACAATACTCAAAATATAATAGAAGCTAAGCAAACATAAATATTTCCTATGAAATTTAAAGTTGAACAACTTTCAATTATTGACCCACCTTTACAGTATTTCTTAAAATGTACCTAAAACTAAGCCTGGACACATCCAGTGATTATATTCTTATTTTCTACAATATCAAATATTAAAGCAGACATGCCCTGTGAGAAAGTTTCTATATAGACCAGAGGATTCTGCCACTATACAGCTGTTACTGAATCCTTTCATGTACCAGGGAACAAGGATGTCTTTATCTCCCCATCTATGCAATATGACCAAGAAATTGCTCATGTAACAAAGTTAATGAAGAGTTCTGAGGATTGGCTGAGACTCTATTCCAAATGAGACAAATGATTACTCCTCAAAATTCTTGAATTTTACATGCTTTATAGGAAATTTATATGAATTCTGTCATTCCTCCTGTGTGACATTGTCCATAAAATTATATTTGATTTAGAAGGGAGCATGTATCTTGACTTCCCTTGTTTTCACTCTAGTTAATTTTCTTCCCTGCACACAGAATCTAAGAAAATCATTCCAGGTGACAATAACATCCTTTCACCATCTAGCATGAATTCCAATATTTAGTGAAGTGTTCAAATTCTGGCCAAGTCTTTCTCCTATATACTTTCCTTGGATGCAGAAATCTTTTCATTCATAAATAATTATCCTAATTATAATGTATTAAATCATGCTTGTCTTGAAGCAGTTCAAAGTGTAATGAAATCTTACTTCAACATTATATTTTACTGCTAAAACTAGTTATGTTGAAGTAGAATTTTAGCACTATTTAATTTTCATTTCTCATAAACCTAGAATTAAGAATTATAATTATACATGTTTAGAATTTGTATTTTATTAATATTTTCTTTATATAAAATCCCTTGTCTTTACAAATATATTTTTCAATTCTTGAGACCATTTTTATATATAGTAATAAAAATGTTATATTTTACATTGGTTTTATCCAGATTAATTTCCATTACAGTTTATTGCAAAATATTTTGTGCAAACTGTTTTCTATAATATCTGTTCTATTATAGGTGGTTTCCTCTAATATTTTCAATTTCTAAAGTACAGAAATTAATATAAGCAGATAACTTATTAATTATGATAACATTACTCAGTGGTTAAGGTGAATCCAATGGCCTGTGGTGCATGTTACTGAATTGACCCAGATATACCTCTGTTTTTTTAAAATATGTTTAAATATTTGCTTTATCGGAATCATGCATTAGCCCTTGATCACTAATATCTCCCACCTACCTTCCATCTCTTCAGATTGCATCTTTCTCCTCAGTCTGTAGAAATTCACAAGCTTAATTATGCTAAATTTACCACATTTTGTTGGGAAAGAGGCTGAGAGCCTGAGCATAAAGGGTTAAGCATTTGGAAATAATGCTTGATGGCAGAGAAACATTGGTAAATGTTCCCAGGGCATTACATACTGTGGACATCAGCAGGAGGCAGAGCAAAATGTACTCACCACTAAGAAATTATTGTCCTAAGAATGATATACATAAGACTATCTAGAACGAAGGAGCAGGCAGCTCTCTTGCGTACCAAGAAAGGAACAACTAACAAAGAATGCCCTACTTTAGTTATCAGGTTTGTAGTATAAAAGCAGCTTCAACTTAAATAAATTTGCCTGCATTCCACATAGAGTGAGGTCCCCTGATCCCAATCTTTCTTTGGATTGTTCCTAGCATCGTCTACCTCTACGTTGAATTACAACAGATGGCGCCCAACATGGGGCATGACTAGTCTTTTCTCTTGAACAGTGCCATGGAAACAAGGACTGCTGTTAGTGGGTCGAACGGTCCTTGCATCATAACTTCTGTTGGTAAGTCAAACAATCTTCATCATCAAAGTAATGGGTAATCAGTCGACTCAGTTAGAGGAATATTCCCAAGTTTTGAAGACCCTGTTAAAGAATACAGGGGTATCAGTGATGACCCTAGAGTTACTAGAACTTTTTTCTCTTGTACAGAAATATTGTTATTGGTTTCAGCTGAAAGGGTGAGATATATTAAACCGGAAACAATGGAAGTTAGTAATGAAAGCTTTAAAAAGGGCTTATCAAAAGAGAGAAATAATTCCTATTCATATATGGTCTTTGTGTAGTCTTATTTCTGTTGCTCTTGAACCATTACAATCAGATGAAAATGAAGATATGATAATGGATACTGCTATTGCTGAACCTATAGTAGAACAAGCTAATGAAGATTTTAATGAAAATATATATGAAAAAATTAATGAACAGACAAAAACAAATAAACTCATGTCTAATAAACAGAAAAAAAGAAGAAGAAATGGGGAGTTTATGGAACTTTTCCAACGGTCATTATGCCGTCCGCTCCAAAAGATGATTTGTTGTCTTTTAAACCAGTGTCTGTGGCCCCTAAGTTATCTACTGATCCATTTTTTACAATATATGATGACCCTCTAAAAGTTCCTGTTTCTGTGCCAGCACCATCCTCTTCAACTATGAAAAGTATAGCACAGGGAATAGAAAAGGAGATTCAGAGGCTATGCAATTTTTTACTTTTCCAGTAACAGTAACTCAAATTCCAGTAGATGCTGACAATCCCCAAGGGGATGTACAATATGAGCATTCTCCTATTCCTTTTAAAACTATCAAAAAATTTAAACAAGCATGCACTCAATATGGTGTAAATTCTCCTTATACTCAAGAATTGGTGCAAGAAATGGCCCAGGCAGACAGATTAATACCCTGGGACTGGGATTTGTTAGCTCGAGCTGTTCTTAATTTAGCAGAATGTGTACAATTTAAAATTTGGTGGGCTGCTGAAGCTAATATTGTAGCATGAGATTCGGGCAAGATGGCATCAGCTTAGGAGGACAACTGCAGACAGCTCCCAGATCACAGCAGATAGTGGACGCGGTGCGGCACGGGGGTCTGCACTGTGGGTGTGTGGAGTAAGAAGCTTGGGACATCTATCTGGACAGATCGATGGTGTGGACTGAACCATAGAGATTCATGAGTTTTAAGCCTGCCTGTGGTGATTAACACAGTCAGCTGAACCCCACCCTTACGGGGAAAAAAAAAAAAGCCAGTTGGAAGCGCGACTCCCGTCCCTCCATTAACTGGGTGACCCGAACCAGTGGGAGGGGGCATTTTCTGATGGGGAAATTCTGGTGAGAGCTTTATTGTCAGTGGATTTGGCTTCCTGAAGCCCCCCGCAACTTAGACGAACAAAACAGCTGCAGTGAATCAGCACCTGGAGGAGGGGAGGGGTTAATCTTCTAGTGAGTTGATTAGCCTATCAGCCCAGGGATTAGCCCCAGCCCACTGGGAAGAGGGGCAATCTCCAAGAGAGGGAGAGTTCTGACAGAAAGCAGAGAGGGAATATTTTAGCTGTCAATCTGGCTGCCTGGACCCCCTCATAACTTTGGGGAGCAGATAAGCCAGGTTGAAGCAGTGCCAGGCTGAGGGGAGAGGAGAATCTGCAGAGTTAAACTCAATTAGACGCAGCCCAATGACACAGGGGCTCTGATCCAGAAGGGTGGAGTCTGCTGGAGTCTGCCATTTTTAGCTTTCTACACTGACAAACATCAGACTTTTGCATCCCTGGGGAATGCAGAAATTGGGAAGTGCTTGATTAGTTTCCAGGAGCCCAGTTAGGGCCTCCGTGAGGGCAATGGTCTAGAGAAGGACTTATTTTTGGTCCTGTATTACACCAATAAATAAAAAAATAAATAAATAAAATAAATAAATAAATGAAACAGTCCCTTTAATAAATGAAAAATAAATTCTTTTTAATTTAGTTTAATAGCCAAACGCTTCTTCAGGACCTGCATATAAAAACACTGCGGGGAAACTGTTGGATAAACACAAGCAGGCTGAGAGGATCCACGGGACCCCAGGGAATATTGATCCCCCTTAGCTTTGTTTGAGTACTTGCCAGTGTGGTTGCTTGCTTTTTCTCTGTTTATTTGTTGCCTCTTGCTTTTCTTTCCTCTTTCCTCCCCTCTTCCTTCTTTCTTTCATTTCTTTAAAATTAGGTGCTCCTAGCTTCTCTCTTCTTTGCTGTACTTCTTCTTCAGTAATTTCCAATTCTCCCTATAAATTGATTTTGTATTCCAAATTATCTATAATCCCTCCCTCATCTTTCTGCCCTCTGCTTTCTGTTGTGGCTATTAAATTTCAGATTTTTTCCATACACCCACAACTCAAGGGTGTCAATTTATATTCCCTCTATTTTGTTTTTTTCTTTCTTTATTAATATTAACTCTTTCCTTTTAGCCCTTTCTTAACTCTTTCTCTCCCTCCTCATAATTCTAGCCCTCTAAATC